>CM062297.1:131808775-132046728 GCA_031216915.1 Pictodentalium vernedei
CAGATTTATGTGTGATATCCGACCTATCTCAATTTAATGACACCAATGTTGTCGATTATTTGCCAGACTCGAGAGAAAAAAACGTCGCCGGTGTTCCGTCGAGGATTTACGAAATAAAGTCGCCGTTATTTGGTAATTTATCCGTTTCTTCTGGTCCGGGTTCGCTATTTAAAAGAAGAATCTCTTGGGGCGGTAGGAAAATAGGAATCGTTAACAAAAGTAAGACAGTAATATTATTTGATAAGCAATTGCTGCCAGTTTTAAAAAGCATAAACCGGCTATTTCTCTTCATTTTGTGTGATATCATTAGACATACTCATTTAATTCTATTCATTTAGTTTCCTATTTTCAGTCGAATGTTTCAACAAAAAAACCTTCACTATTGGTACGGCGAGGGCCGGTCGCCGAGCAGGTGGCCCTTTTTGCTAAAAAACTTAGTCATTTCTGGACGGATTTTGATATTTGATTTGTGGCTTGATATGCAACACCCGATGACGCAAAATAGGGCATGTCCACGCTTTTTCGCAAGAGTTATGGCCCTTTGTTAAAATCTACTGATTTTGAGCTTGATAGCGCGATACTTCAACAAACGTCAACCGATTTGACAGATATTTGGCACGTGGGTTTCAAGGACCAATGTCTTGGTCGAGTTCGAAAACGGGCTCGGTCCGATGTACGGCTGAAGAATTATTCAAATTTTGTGCTTGATACTAATGATACTATTCAAAGCGCCATAACTCGAACAACTGTTAACCGATTTGATTCTTTTTTTTATTGTATGGGTTTCCAGGATAATTATCTCGATCAAGTTCGAAAATGTTCCGTCGGATATATGACCGCAGAATTATTGAGCTGACGTAGTCATTTTGTTCAAATAAGTTATTTAGAAAAAGGTCCTCTCAAGCTTTTTGGTTCATAGTTACTCACCGTTGTGTTAGCCACGAAAACACGACCTCACATCGGCGATGCGAATCATTTCTATAAATAGAGTTGTTGAGTTGACGTTCGTTTCGTGATTGATCATAATTCAATGATTCACATAGATTGTAAAGAAATTTCTTTGAATTGCACTAAGTTCAAATTTGGGCTACCATAGTGAGCCCAAATATTAACCTATGGATCCGATTTGAACAAATTTGAATCTGACCCCCCTAGAGATGTTGTATACCAAATGTGAAAGCATTCTGACGAGTGGATCTCAAGAAGAAGATTTTTGAAGAAATTCCCTCATATTGTACCAAGTTAAATTTCATGTTCCCATATGGAGCCCAAATATTAACCTAGGCACTCGAATTGAACAATCTGGAATCTAACCCCCCTAGAGATGTTGTATTCCAAATATAAAAGCATTCTGACTGGTGGATCTGAAGAAGAAGATTTTTAAAGAAACTTACTCATATTGCGTTAAGTGAAAATTTGGGCTATCATAGTGAGCCCAAATATATACCTAGGGATCTGATTTGAACAAACTTGAATCTGACCCCCTTAGAGATGCTGCATACCAAATATCTAAATTTTATAGTAAATTTCCTTTCTTATTTTACCTACCACAATTGTTTACCAGGCTTGCACTACAGTGGAAGTCCCTAACTCGGATAAAATACTCTCTATTTTTGTCTTTCCCAAGCAAGTTGGGAAAGAAAAGTGGTGCAAAAGCACCAATAAAAATAAGCCAAAACTGGGTCGAGTGCAACCGGCGCAGACCCAGTACGGGACGCTCTCTCCCAAGTACAACTCCACGACTTCCGTTGCCAGTGCGCATATACCGTCTCTAAAGACTCATTCTTTTTGAATCCGTAAACGTTAGAGTTATGTGATCAGCGGGGAGGAAAGATTATTTACCCGTAAAGAAGACGGGAGGGCCTCCATGTAAACAATTGTGGTAGGTATAATAAGAAAGGAAATTTACTATAAAATTTAGATTTCTTATCAACCTACTCACAATTGTTTACTACAGGCTGAATAGACAAAAGGCTGGAGGGAATCGCATAACCAACCCCCACATAACCCTAGTGCACTGGAACCGTGAAGTAGATGGAAGAGGTCCCGAGGCTTATCAACCATAATGTCGCAATCATTGGTAAAGGACAATGAAAAGAGACATATGAGCCTGTGTGACACACAGACAGAAAAAGGGCAGTAACAGCACAAGGCTGAAACTGACCTTCAAGAAGCCTAATGGCTATGGCAGACAACAGCCTGAGCAGAAGAAAGAGGACCCAGGGCAAAAAGGTCCTCCGACTGCTCCTGCAACTGGCGTAAATAAAAGGTGGAGAAAGTAGAAGCATTTCTCCAGTAGGCTGCCTGCATAACATCCGACAACTTGACGGAGTTAGAATAAGCCCAAGAGGTAGACAGTGCCCGCACCTCGTGGGCAGAAATACGATTGGTAATACAATCGCCAGCTGCTAAACGACTATAAGCCGTACGAATAGCAAGACAAATCCATCGAGAAATGGATTGAGGAGAGATCTTCTGTCGACCCGGAATGAGAGACAGAAAAAACCGTTTTCTGCCTTTCCATATGAAGCGTGTCCGATCAAGATAAATGCGAATAGCACGGACCGGACAGAGCAAAGGGCGAGTACCCTCAACAGAGGGAAGAGCCCTGATACAGATAGGAGGAGGAGTAGTATCTGGTAACTGATTCTTAGCCAAAAAGGAGCAATCAGTGGTAAAAGTAACACTGTTGGGAGAGCTCCTAAAAAAGGCCGGGTCAACCGAGAGGGCGTGAAGCTCACTAACCCGTCTGGCCGAAGCAAATGCCATCAGAAAAGCCGTCTAATATGTGAGAAATTGCATATCCACCTGGGATAAAGGTTCGAACGGCGCCCCCCCCCCCCCCCCCCCCCCCCAAGCAAAGCAGCACCCACGAAAGATTCCATCGTGGAGTAAGCTGCAAAGTCCGAGGCCTTTTCAAAGAAAAGTGCCGAACAAGCTTGGAGAGGTAAGGACGACGCTTCCCCACATAAGAAAAAGTCTCTGAAAGCATAGACCTGTAACCCTTGATGGTAACAGGCTGGAGACCCCGAGAATCAAACAGATATACCAGAAACTCCGCAATCTGTGAAATCGAAGGATTGGCATAATCAACAGAGTGATCAGCACAGCACACCATCGACAGAAGACCTTCCATTTAGCTGCATAAGCTAAACCAGTGGAGTGCCTCCTTGAAGAAGAAATGCACTCCACTGCTCGTCTCGAAAAACCTCTACGGAGGAGACAGGACCTGACAAAAGATATGCGTGAAGGCACAATGAAGTCGGGTCGACGTGAAACCTCCTCGGGCGACCTTGACAAAGAAGGTCGCGACGTAGCGGGAGACGTGCCGGAACCGCCGCCATCAGCGAGCGGAGCTGATTGATCCACACCCGCTGAGGCGTCAGGGGAGCGATCAGAATGATTCGACAACTGCAGGTTCGAATTTTGGCGAGAACCTGAGGAAGAATCGGAACCGGCGGGAAGGCGTAGCCGACTAGACCGTTCCAATCGAGTGACAGAGCGTCCACGGCAAAAGCCAGAGGATCTGGACACGGGGACACGAAAGTGTCCACCTGATGGTTCCAACGAGTCGCAAAGAGGTCGATGTGGGGACGTCCCCAGAGATCGCAAAGCGACTGGAACACTGCACTGTGAAGCATCCACTCGGTGGAAATAACCCTGCCCTGTCGGGACAGGGAGTCGGCTAGGACGTTCAGACGACCGGGAATGTGACGAACAACCACTCCGGCGTGAACATCCTGAGCGAGCAGTAAAAGATCCCGAGCTAACTCGTACATCGGAAGCGAGTGCGTGCCGCCCTGGTTCCGAATGTAAGCAACCACCGTCGAATTGTCGGATAGTAGAAGGACCTGGCGATTCGACAGGTGAGGGATCCACTGCCTGAAACTCAGAAGAAGAGCAAGAAGCTCCTTCTGGTTGATCCTGGTCCCACATCCCGTGTAGGGAAAGACCGAGAGGATCCAACGTCGCACCCCATCCGAGATCGCTGGCATCTGCCGTCAGATCGCGATCGGACGTGGGTAAGTCCAGCGGAACACCCTGCATCTGTCCAGGGAAGAAGGTGAGGATACAGAGAGTCCGGAAACGGAAGCACCTGATCCAGAGAATCTACATTCGGTCTCCAACGACTGAGCAGAAAGTGTTGGAGAGGTCTGACACGCAGCCGACCTAGAGGAATGAGATCCGTCACCGAACCGCAGAGACCGATCAGCCGGAGAAAACTCCGAGCGGTCGCGGACCTGGACTGGGACAGAGTCAGAGCAAAAGCTGAGAGAATCACAGCCTTGGCCTGGGGAACAGCCACCAAATTGGATTTGGTTTGGAAAGACATCCCCAGATGACAAAACGACTGAGAAGGGACCAGGTCCGACTTCTCCTCGTTGACTCTGAATCCTAGCGACGTGAGCAAGCTCAACAGAGTGGCGACATCCGATTCCAGTAAGGCAGCATTGGAATGCCTCTGGAGGATATCGTCCAGATATGCCGAAGTAGTCACCCTGGACTGTGTGCGATGGAACGCTATCACATGCGACATCAGTCTGGTGAACGCCCAAGGAGCCGGGTTGAGGCCGAAAGGCATGGCCTTGAACTGGTAAACTCGCCCCAGAAAAGCGAACCTGAGATACTTCCGTGACGCCCGATGCATCGGAACGTGGAAGTACGCGTCTCGCAGGTCGATGCTGGCCGCGAAATCTCCCTGGTGAATGGATTGGCGGACCGCCCTGAAAGTCTCCATGCTGAACTTGGGAGCAATGATAGACTGGTTCAGGATACTCAGATCGATAACCGGTCGGAGTCGGCCGTCCTTCTTCGGCACCAAGAACAGGCGGGAATAGAAACCCACTGACTGAACGTTCTTGACGACCTCGATCGTCCCCTTTGCCAGGAGATTGGCAATCTCCGTGGACAAAAGTTCCCGACGTAAAACGTCTGAAGGAACTGTGGTTGGAAGAGGCACCCTTGACAGAGTGGGGTGCCGTCGGAAGGATATGCGCAGCCCGGACCGAACAACATCTAACACCCAAGGATCGGATGTGATGGTGGTCCAATGGTCTGCGAACTCTGCTATCCTTCCTCCAACCTGGGACGAGTCGAGGTGAGGACCTTCATTTCGAGCCCCGACGAGGCCCGCGAGAGGAGAAACCACCTCCTCTGCTAAATGAAGAATCCTGAGACTTCCCTCGATTCTGCCGACCCCTACCTTTACCCCGTGAGTAAGAAGTAGAGGCGGCGGCAGAAGGACCAGCCTTTTGCTTCACAGAGGAAGCAGAAGAGTACTTGTTAGGCTTGGAACGGCCCTTGCCTCCCCGAGAAGGCTGATCAAGCTGACGAAACAGCAGCTGATCTTTGGAATGACGTAGGACGTCATCCCGGACCGTCGACACGGAACCATGGAAAAGTTGCGGACCTGCCAAAGAAGCAGATCGAAGAGTAGCACGCTGCTCCTCGGGAAGGGATCGTACTGTGTCCAGCACAGCGTCCCTTCGAACTAATTCCAAATTGGCCGTGTTACAGGCATGCGTGTGAGTAAGGTGCATAAGCGCCTTGGACAGCACACGCAGAGGAGCCTGTACCTCGTCAAACTTATCTGGAGGCAGATGAGCAGCCAAAGCTGAGACGACGTGATCTGAGAGAGAAAGCATGCCAAGTATCTCTCTAGATAAGCCCAACGTGGACTCCAGAGTCGTCATTGGAATGACCGAGGGAAGTGGAGTCCTGATCCAGAACCGTCAAAGTCTGGCAGACTGACGGATTGGCGGAATCGTAGGAACGATAACGCACAGGAGGCAAAAAGGTGGCAACCCTGGTGAAGAACGAAGTCTTCAAAGCCTTGGAATTCAGCTTGGCATCCAATGCTGAAAAAGCTTCAACCACCTGTACCGACTGGCACGGTCGAAGGCGCCCAGAAGCAGGTTGCTCCATAGGCTGTTGGCGCGCGACCGATGATCGCGGCCAAGCTGACACTGTCGGCTGGTTAGCAGGTTTGAGCTCAGGCAGAAACCCAAACACAAAGTCAAGAGCCGCCCCCAAGTCCGAAGACTGCTGGCCCTCGACCTCAAGCATGTCGGACTCCTCCCCAGAGTCGGAAGACACATAGCCCATCGTGGGCAAACCAGCCGACGCCTCCCATGGTGTCGGGACACCAGAGGAATCGGAAACCGGCCTGTTTCCAATCCCGGGAGGCGGCGCCAAAGGAGGCGCCTGGAAACCACCCATAGCCTCGCTGGAAGCAACAGGAAGGCTCTTAGAAAGAACCTGAGTGAGTAAGGAGAGGGCCTCCCTAAGCTCACTGCCTGTACCGACCGGTTCGACAGGGGAGCGAACCGGCAAAGTGGCTTCACCTCTGACCCTCTTAACCAGCGAAGGGTCACGATCCTCCAAAACACCCGACGCGGGACGACGGGCGGCAGCCGAAACATCTGAAGGCAGACGTGTATAGGGGTACGATGCACCCCGAGGATCAATATTGCGAGAACTCATGAGAGTCACCGCGGACCTCTGCGGGGCAGAAGGTCCAGGCTGCACAAAAGGCGTTGGTCCCCCAAAACTGGTCGTGTGACCAGAGTGAGTAGACGGAACGCCACGGAGTTCATAGTGTTTCCACTACGAACATCCGAATCCAAAGACACAACTATGGTGCTCGACGGCGAAGAGACCACAGCGATGGGCTCGGCCGGCAGCCCCTTCCGACTTCGCCGAGTTGAAGTCAGGGAAGGCTGAGGCCGATATCCCACGTCTACAATATCGGACAGTCCTGCAGTCCCCTGCAGCGAAAAGCCGAGGCCGGCTGAAACAGATAACGAAGCAGACGGGCCAGCAGCAGTAGTAGATACGTCGAGAGTCGTTGAGGCTGGTGAAATAGTGGAGAGAGCACACCGGCTCGGCTCCGAAGGAGGAGTCACAACCCTAGTGACAGCCTCAGATGTCGACTGGAGGGGGACCGTAGTCCCGGAACCAGGCATCTCTACACCAGAACACTCAACGGCTCCCGCAGTATCCACCACAGGAAAAGACTGCACATCCCCCACGGAGGAGGAATAACTCTCACCAGACAAAGTCGACTCGGGAGGCCCCGAACGACCACGTTCTCCTTTCCCGCGGGAGCGGGAGGCACGGCCACGAGAACGAACGACACGGTTTACTGACGCCCAGAAGGTGGAAGACCATGTTCCACAGACACCACACGGCCGCTCGGCCGAACACCCATTACAGGAGGAACAAGACAAATGTACATCGTCCACATGCTTTGGCAGCAGACACTGCCCACAGGGAATTGTCCTGGGCATGATAGAGGTGAGAGGAGCAGAGAAGTGGAGATGAGAAAACAGAACACCCCCAAAGAAGAGAGAAAGGTGACAGAAACAAAGACCCCAGAAGGTCGACCGGGAACCACCCAACAGGAAGACTACTCTCAAAAGAAAGAAGAAACACTGCAGGAGTGGTACCCCGCTGACACCTAACTCTAACACAATTTGAAAATTTTGCAAAAAAAGCATTAACAATAATTGTGAAAAAATCTAAGTCCGAACCGCGTGGCACGCGAAATTCGCGAGCGACTCGAGAGAGAGCAAATAAAAATACACTATGGACATATAATAGAAAAGAGAATATATAAAACACTGTTCCTGAGAATACAAAGGATACACTGTGGCATAATGAATCAGGAATCATCAAACATCGAGCTGGTGGAACACTGATAAGCGTGCAAAAACATCTCGACACGAAGCGGATTTCAAAAAGAATGAGTCTTTAGAGACGGTATATGCGCACTGGCAACGGAAGTCGTGGAGTTGTACTTGGGAGAGAGCGTCCCGTACTGGGTCTGCGCCGGTTGCACTCGACCCAGTTTTGGCTTATTTTTATTGGTGCTTTTGCACCACTTTTCTTTCCCAACTTGCTTGGGAAAGACAAAAATAGAGAGTATTTTATCCGAGTTAGGGACTTCCACTGTAGTGCAAGCCTGTAGTAAACAATTGTGAGTAGGTTGATAAGAAATCAAAGCATTCTGACTGGTGGATCTGAAGAAGATTTTTTTAAATTACCCTCCATATTGAACAAAGATAAAATTTGGGCTTCCGTAGGAAGCCCAAATATTAACCTAGGGAAATGGTTTGAATCTGACCCTCATAACAATGATGTATACCAAACATTAAAAGATTCTGACTGGTGGTTCTGAAGAAGATTTTTAAAGAATATTCCCCATATTACCCTATGTTAAAACTTCGGGCTCATGTAGAGTGCCCATATATGAACCAATGAGCTTTATTTCAGAAAACTTTTATCCCCCCCCCCCCCCCCCTACCCTCCCTATGAATGCTGTATACCAAATATCAAAAGATTCTGATGATTGGTTCCGGAGAAAAGACTTTTTTTAATTTTTGCAAATATGCTGACTCAGCATTTTTTCGATGCCCATTACGGAGCACCCTAACATAACCGATGGCAATTGTTTTTTACCATTCAATTCTACTGGTCCTAAGGATACTTCATGCCAATTAACAGCTCTCTGTTCCGTGTGGTTTGGGAAATATGGGCGTTTGAAAATATTTCTATTTTTAGCTCCCTGGGTTCCCATGGGGACGCGGGAATTTTTTTTTTTTTTTTGGCTTGGGTCAAGTACTTATGACCTAATAATACCACACACCAAATTTGGTTCACACCGGACCATCGGTTCAGAAAATAGAAATTTTGGGCGGGGCCAAAACACACTGGTTCTTGAGAAGATTTTATAAATATTTTGGAGCATTTTCCCCCACTCCCTCCCTATGGGAAACTGCGAGTGTATGAGTTGAACAAAAATGAAATGCCCCTTTGGACCATCACTCACAAAAACTTTCACTTGAATTGGCCCGGTGGCTTTGGAGAAGACCAAAACATGGTGTTGACGGATGACGGACGGAGAGCGATGAGATTAGCTCAGCTTGACTTTGTCAAAATGAGCTAAAGAAGACAGTTTTCCCAGTTAAGGCACCTAAAGTCATTGGTATGGTACCGACAAAAACATAAAACATTGCTTTTTCAACAGTATGACCAGTACTGCTCATGTGGTATCTCTTAGCACTGTTAAAATGCCTAAAAGCATTCAATACTGATTCTGTGGTGCTGTGCTTGAGCAGCAAGTATCCATTAGGGCAATTTCACAACCTTAGATTTAATCCCCACAAACACCCATTCTGATAAAAAGTGTGAAATTGTGAAAAATATGTCTCCAAGGAGGATGAATGAGATATTTGCTTAAAAAAATTTGTTTTTTTTAGTGTTTTGAAAGTCTTCACAGAAATAAAATCTGACATAGATGTACAATGGAAAGTTTTGTTAGAAGAGCCAGGACAAGATTGTCAAACGGAAAAAAAAACCTCAATGGACCCTGAGTTCTGCAGTACCTAAGCAAATCATAGGAAACTGAGAGTGTATTAGATTGACTTTAGTTTCCAAAACATACTGTACAGTCTTTCCAATTGTTTTTCATCAACTGAGGCTTCAGTATGGGCAGGTTGGTGGGGGACTTGATTCAAGGAGAGAACAATATTTCACAGCTGTTACTGTAGTTTTGTGCTGTAACATGGGAACCGTGACAACAACGCTCGATCTGAACAAAATTTGATCGCATCACTTTAATTTTGGGATTCAAATATCTTTGTCAAGTATAACCCTTCAGAGAACTTTTTCCGACCCCAAAACAGGGGGGGTCGTGCATCAAATAAGAGGGAAAATTTAGTACCAGACTACTTTATTAGTACTAGACTGTGCACAAATGCCATTCACTCACATTTGCAACTTTATTGCGTTATTTTTTCCACTGTACCCCACCCCCAAATTTGTGTTCTAAAATACTCTTTCTATGAAGAAATTATTTTCCAACACTTTTTAACCCTTTACCAAATATAACGGTCAAAAGATGCTGGTGCTATTCACAAGTATTGCCATTCCATGTTCATTATTTTCTCGTTTTTTTGTGTCAAACACATAGCTTATGACCCCTCATTGGAATGAGGTCATTCCAATGGTGAAAAAAGTCATGTTTTTGACACAAAAAATTAGTAAGTCAATAAGTTTGTGGGCAAGGGTAATCAGCTTTTCATGTTACATGTAAGGAAAGGGTTAACAGCATAATTCAAACAAACATCTAAATGCCAGTAAATAAAAGTGCAATATGGGTTTTCTGGCTGTGGGTTTGAATGGTGATTTGGAAAGGGTTGGGAGATTGGCACCCCCCCCCCCCCCCCCTCTGCCCCTGTACTTTGATGGAGAACCATGGTTTAATTACACTTATTAATACATGTGTACATGTAGGGTAAAATAGGTTGTTATTTGGCATTTGCTGGGGGCTGTAGTGTGCCACTGGAGGCTACACTTGCTCAAGATGTGAATTTGCTTGCAATATATAGCCCTTATTGCTGATGATGACAAAAACATACTTTTCAAAACAATAAAAAAGTATTGTAAGGTGTGTGGTACCCCAATGAATTTTTAAATGTGAAATAATCTCTCAAAATAATAATTAAATCAGGTTCAGAAGCCAAATTATGTATTTCCTTAATCAACCCCAATCCTATCAAAGATACATTTTACCTCTTTCATGTGACAAAAGAGTCATTTCTGCATGAGAATTCAACTTTTGGCTTCCACTGAGTAAAAAACATGGGAAATTTGTTCTTTTAAAGAAAACTGTCCAAACTGTGTCAAATGGCTTAAAAACTGCTGCTGCCTCGAATACATTTTTCTACTCTGCTTTGCTCTGTTACCTAAAGGAATTCATGCAGATTTTTTTGAAAACTAACCCAATCCCCAAATAAAACTAAAATCTGCATCAGCATGTAATACTTTGAGGAAAAAATTAAATTGTCTCCTTTAACCATACAGCAAGACAAAGAGTGGTGTTCCAACCCCATGGAGCCATATAAATGTCAATTTTGATTCAAAAATTGGGGTTGCAGCTACATGTATATAATTCACCAATATCAATAGACAGTACCATTTTGTCCTAACAACTGATGTCAAATTTTCTTCTACATACTGATGTGGCAAAATATAGCCTTGAAGGTGTCCCCCCAGTATGCCCCTTTTTATCAAAAACTATGATAAAATTCCTAAATTAATTGATGTTGACATATAACAAACCTCTTGTGATATTAAATTTCCCATTTGTGATAATTTCTAAATCACATTCTGGCTTCTGAAGATATTTCACATTGCGCTTGATGAATGTTTTGCCATTCTTGTGAAAAAAGCCTCACTTTCTCAGTTAAGACGCCTAGAGTCATTGGTATGGCACTAACACAACATTAAACACTGATTTTTTCCAACAGCATGACCAGCTGAGCACTGCTCCTATGTTATAGCGTAGCACTGTTAAAATGCCTAAAACCATCAAATTTTGATTCTGTAGTGATGTGCATGTCCCACAAGTACATGTACCCACAAGAGCTCGTTTCCAACCTTGGATTTAATCCCTGCAGGCACCCATTCTGATAAAAAGGGTGAAATTAGGGAAAATACATGCATGCCTAGTATCCAGTGAGGATGACTCAGATATTTGCTTCAGGAATGTAGTGCTCCTTAACGTTTAATATGTTTGTGTATGTGTGTGTATGGGTGTGTGTGTGTGTGTGTGTGGGGGGTCAATTGCCAGTTATTGAAAATGTAGAACTGTGCAAATGGAAACAAACCAACACTTTGCATGATGGACAGACAGACATGCAATCACATATCTTGAAAGAGACAGTCTACATGTACATAGGAATGGTATGATGGACAGACAGACATGCAATCACATATTTTGAAAGTGACATTCTACATGTACATAGGAATACTGACTGACATACAATGAAAAATATAGCGAGAAGAGCCAGGACAGGGTTGTCAAAACAGAACAAAACTCAGTGTACCCTGAGTGCTGCAGTACTAAAGCAAAGAATAGGAAACTGAGAGTGTATGCTGTTAACTTTCTCATCAGCTGAAGGGTTTAGTATGGGTGGTAGAGGGACAATTGTCAATGCAGTTTTGTGCTATAACATGGGGACTCTGACAGCACTAGTGTCAGCACAGAAGCCATTCATTCACATTTGCAAGTTTGTTATTTTTCCCACTGTACCCCCACCCCCTTTCCACAAATTCATGTTCCAAAATACTCTGTGAATGAAGAAATTGTTTTTTAACATTTTTAATCACTCACTCAATGTAAGGCCAAAACAGGCTAGCACCATTCACCGAAACTGCCATTCAATGTTCATTATTTTTGCACCAAAAAACATAGCTTATGACCCCTCATTGGAATGAGCTCGTTCAGCTCAATCACTGGGGGGTCATAATTATGTTTTTGACGCAAAAAAATTAAAAGAAATTAGTTATTCAAAAGTGCTATCTTCTTTTCATGTAAGGTAAAGGGTTAACATCATAATATGGAGAAAGCTTCTATTAATCATTCACTCAATGTAATGGCAAAAACCGGCTAGCACCATTCACCAAAATTCCCATTCAATGTTAATTTTTTTTTGCATTTTTTGGCATCAAAAACATAGCTTATGCCCCCCTTATTGGAATGAGCTTGTTCAGAGAATACAAGTGAAGTATGGGTTTTCTGGCTAAATGTTTGGATGGTGATTTGGGAGAGGACTGGAATATAATTGGAATCCCCTCTATCACAAGTACAACGAGGGGAAAGCATGGTTTCATTAGATGTGTTAATAGGGTAAAAAAGGTGGTTACATGTGTACATGTATTTGTCATTTGCCAGAGGTTATTGTGTGCTTCTCAGTTCTGGATGCCACACTTGCTCAAGATGCATTTAACTGCATTATTTTTGGCAATATATGGCCTTTATTTCCGACTGTGACAAAAATATAACTTTTCCAAAAATAAAACAGTATTATTCAGTCTGTGGTTCTCGAATGAACATTTAAAAGTGAAATATGTGTAATGACCAAAAAAATATAATTAAATCAGTGTTGGAAGCCAAAATACATGTACATTTACAATGTACATTTACTTATTTCCTATAATCAAACCCAAACCTTTCGAAGGGTAACCTATAAAATTTTTCCCTGACAAAAATCCCCCCCCCCCCACCCCACAATCATTTTCACACAATGCACAAAAATCCCCCCCCCCACCCACCTTGTTCCTCCCTCCATAATTTCTGGTGAACAAAAATCCCCCACCCCCTATTTTTTTAGAAGCACATGTATATTTAAAGCCATACAAAAATGTCCAAAGCTTTTTTACCACTTGAGGCTGAGCACTTGTCGCTTCAATCAATGCTAACTTAGCTTGTGTGGAGTTAGCACGTTGGATAATTGCTCACTGTTGCCAGGTGGTTCTCTCAGTGCACTTTAGTTTCCTCCACCCATAAAACTGTCCGACACGAGGTGACACTGGCTGTTGAAAGTGTCCTTAAACTCCAATAACTAAATAACTGTCTTGATAAATAGTTATTGAGGCATGTTTTCTTGTAAATAGTGATGAGTGTTTATGTAATTTACAAATTAAATACATAAATTTTTAAATCCTTTTGGACTGCCTTTTAACCTTTTGGTGTAAGAGGCCGGGAGGGAGATTTTTGTACTGCTCTTAAAATAATGTGAGAGAATGTGGTACTATTCAAAACCTGTGGGAGGAATTTTTGCTAAGTGTGTAAAAATGATTGGGGGTATTTTTTGTAGGGGGGATTTTAACCTACATTCTAATCCTTCCAAAGATACATTTTATCTCTTTCATTTGATAAAAGAGTCATTTCTGCATGAGATTTCACTGCTTTCTTTAAAAACTACCCCAATCCCAAAATAAAACTAAAATCTGCATCAGCAGACAATAGTTTTGGGAAAAATCTGTCTCATTTAACCATACTGCAAGAGAAAGAGTGGTGTTCACCACCCCCCCCCCCCCCCCTCCACTCCACACAAAACAAAATGAATGTCATTTTTTATTTAAAAACTGGTGTTGCAGCTATATAAATCACCAATATCAACAGACAGTGCCATTTTATCCTAACAAATTATGTCAAATTTTCCTCCACATATTGATGTGGTAAAATATAGCCCTGAATGTGTCCCCTAGACCCCCCAGCATACCCACTTTCATCACAAATTATGATATAATTCATAAATTAATTGATGTTGACGCAAAACAAACCTCTTATGATATTAAATTTCACATTTCTGATAGTTTTTAAATCACATTCTGGCTTCTTAAGATATTTCACATTGTGTTTGATGAATATTTTGCAATATCTGTAAAAAAAAAAAAAAATTTAAATCCCACTCATTTCTTAAGGCTCTTTGAGTCATTGGTATGGTATGTCTCTGATAAAACATTACACATTGATTTTTTGAATATTTTTCCAACAGCATGACAGTGCAGGTCATATGTTATCTCATAGCACCATTAAAATGCCTGAAACCATCAAACATTGATTCTGTAGTGCAGTGCCAAATATTATTTAGAGGTTGGTTCTGGGGAGGTTGGTATTTAGGCTTTTCAAAAGTTTTTTGCCATTTTTGGAGAAACATACTCAAGTCTACATGTAAATATCAGAATCCCCACCTCCAGATGTTGGTCAGACGAGGAGGGCGACATTGACTAGTTTGAAGATAAATTCAGTTCTATTCTGGTTGCAATGCCTAAAGCATCCAGGAATTAAAACATTGTTTACCAAAACACAGAGGAAGTGTGCATGTAATTTAAATGGGAGTTCCGAGTGATTCTGGTATTTAGTCTTCAGGAAAACACGTCGGATCGGATCACAAAATTGGCTGGCCGCTACACTGTAATTATGACAGTCTTAAACTGACATTGTATTGTATCATTGGTAAAAATAGTTCATAGACTGGATCCAGTGAACTTGTGAAGAAAAATCTAGGAAATAAATGAACAGGTATCGCTGTTCGCGTGCATGTCTGTTTCTGTAAAATTTTACTACAAGACTGCATGCCCGTGTTTTGAGAACAAAGATTTCCCCAGACCTAACGTCAACATAACTTGAATTCATCCGAACTCCGGCCGTTTCTAAGGAAATCGCGCTAAGTTCCCCACAAATGAAAACGGCCCACTAAAAGTGTCAATAAATCACTTGTTTTATTTTTTATTCGTTGTCAACAATTTGTGAAGTGTACGTTCTCAATTAAAATTGAAACTGGGCTTTAAATCTGACGAAACCGGCAACGGACGGCATTGGCACTTCGAACTTTCAAACAATACCTAACTCGCCAACAACGACCTAGCTTCGAAAGTCACTTCATTACTTGATTATTTATTATAGTTTCCAGCATTCTGCAACAATATATTTTACATAATGTCCTTTAAAAGGCCCAAAACAATTAAATATCCGTTACAATGATTCTGGGTTTTTTGCCAGTGGGAGAGCCACGCCGCCAGATGGCACCCCAAACTCTGTTGCATGGTATATAGAAAAATTATAAAATCATGGACACGTACCCATTACCTATGAGCGCACACGCCACTGCGTGGGTGTGCACTATTATAGTCAGGTAGACATCGAATTATGTTCCAATAAGAGTAAACTCCTCGCCCTCTGATTGGATGAGGGCTGGCGTAGTTTCCTTTATGTTTACGGCTCCAGTAGCAAATGTTACAGTCTGACGTCACAACGCGAAACATTTGAAATGACGCCGCCAATTTCGTAATTGTTTCATCGACGGAGTGACTAGCAAGCTTCTTAATTTTTCTGGATTTTTCACATGTGTAGCAGATAGTGTTCCAAATGAAGTGATGTTTAAGTTACAAACAAATTTGAACTAAGATGGAATGAGTTTATCTGATTTATTGATTATTAGTCTGTGTGAACACACAGACTATTGTTTTTGTACGGTTTCTTTTTCTCTTCTTTTTTTTCTTCTTCTTCTTCTTCTTCTTCTTCTTCTTCTTCTTCTTCTTTTTCTCCCGTCTTCTGTCTTCTATGCACTTCCTTGTCCTCACGATAACTCGCAAACGAATTGTCCTATCTCGCTGATTTTTGGCATACTGGTAGACATTCACAACTTCTCGGCCACCTATGTTTTTCAGGTCACTAGGACCATTGGATATGGCCCAGTAGGCCACAGGGTTTTCACAGCCTCCAATTTCCTGATACAGTAAATTCTCCCCAAGCAATACGATGTTATGTTCACACTGGAGACTATGTAAAGACCAGTGGAGTAAGCTGTCAAAATGAAATCTGACCTTGTCATCATAATGGGATGTAAGTTCCTGAAACTAAGTTGAGAGAAACCCTTTGCCTTGCTAGGAAATAAATTGTAAATTATTCAGTTTACTGCTTTTAACCCTCTCCAGACTTCTATGTGGATTGCACATATTTTATTTCAGGCAGAATAAAGTTAACCCTTTCCATAAAACTGCACTGAATAATTGTTGAAACCTATCTTATTCAGTTCAATGCTTTTAACCCTCTCAAGACTTCAATGTGGATTGCACATATTTTATTTCAGGCAGAATAAAGTTAACCCTTTCCATAAACTGTACTGAATAATTGTTGAAACCTATCACAAAACTGTCAGGGTGCCCGTAACAATGCAATACTGACATTGAAAAGACATGGAATATTTTATTTCAGGCAAAATAAAGTTAACCCTTTCCATAAAACTGCACTGAATAATTGTTGAAACCTATCTTATTCAGTTCAATGCTTTTAACTCTCTCAAGACTTCAATGTGGATTGCACATATTTTATTTCAGGCAGAATAAAGTTAACCCTTTCCATAAAACTGCACTGAATAATTGTTGAAACCTAGCACAAAACTGTCAGGGTGCCGGTGACAATGCAATACTGACATGGAATAGTCATGGAATATTTTATTTCAGGCAGAATAAAGTTAACCCTTTCCATAAAACTGCGCTGAATGATTGTTGAAACCTATCAATACTGACATGGTCGACTGTACTGTTAACTGTGTTAGTGCTATGACTGTTTAAAACTCATTTTGTTAGAGGAGTTCTATGGTCTTTCACTGTGCTCGGCTCGGTCTCACCGAGAGAAACCCTTTGTCTTGCAAGGAAATAAATTACAAATTATTCAGTTCAATGCTTTTAACCCTCTCAAGACTTCAATGTGGATTGCACATATTTTGTTTCAGGCAGAATAAAGTTAACCTTTTCCATAAAACTGCACTGAGTAATTGTAAAATTTGTTTAAACCTATCTTATTCAGTTCAATGCGTTTAACCCTCTCAAGATTTCAATGTGGATTGCAAATATTTTATTTCAGGCAGAATAAAGTTAACCCTTTCCATAAAACTGCACTGAATAATTGTTGGAACCTGTCACAAAACTGCCAGGGTTTCGGTAACAATGCAATACTGACATGGTCGACTGTACTGTTAACTGTGTTACTGCTGTGACTGTTTAAAACTCATTTGTTAGATGATTTCTATAGTCTTTCACTGTGCTCGGTTCTGTCTCACCGAGAGTGCAGAAACCTTTGGTGCCAAAGTGCCATTAAGAGAATGTCTCTGATTTGTGCCGTTCCATCCCTCCGGAGTGCAAAAGCAGGTACTCTCAGCTGAGAAACATAATGTTTTTCGCTTTATTTTCTTAACATTTAATTCTATGTGGAATGGGACACCCTTTCAGTGTGCCTTCCAATGTGAGGGATTCTTAACCCTTTAGCCAACATAATGGCGAAAACTGGTCAACATTATTCACAGAAACGTCTATTCAGTTTTAATTACCTTTTCATTTTTGCTTGAAAGACATAGCTTATGGCCCTTTATTGGATTGAGCTTATTTTTTAAAGGATTATTTATTTATTGGTGTTTAATGTCACATATTTCTGCATAGTGGCTAATCATGACCACGATAGTTTGTTCAGGTGGAGGAAGTCGGAGTACCCGGGAAGCACCACCGGGCAACAACGAGCAACTGTCAGATCCCCCACATACTAAATTCACACAAGCAAGGTTAGCATTGGTTGAAGATGGGTGCACCATCGATGTGCAGTACGCTTTAGTACACAGCGCCACCATGCATCCACGTGGGCAATGGGGCGAAGTGTCTTGACCAAGGACAGAGTGAGGACCTCACGCCTTGCAACCTGCAGATCTGCCAACTGAGCCACTGCACCCCCATTTAAAGGATTAAAATGGAGTATTTAAAGGGAATATGTTAACCCTCTGAAGATCTTAATATGGGGGTATTATTCAGAAAGACTGGGAAATGCATTTTATTACACCTTAATGCATTTCTAAAGTTTATGAACGTATTTCATCACTCAAATTAGTGGGCAGAGCCAAAAATGTCCATTTCTGATTCGTGTATCAAACCCTTTGAATGCTGGTCACATACATGCCATTTCTGGTTTCTTATAAAATGTTCTGATTCCAGTATGAATATCTGAAAATACTGCTAACGAAAACCCATTTCTGGTTCGTTCAAAAATATTTTACTCCTGACAAATAAGCCTCCATGAATTCTCTTTCTTTGTAGTTTATTCCTGATACTTTAACCCTTTTCACACAGACTTAAATTTACTGGTGGCAGTAAATTCTGTTTCACTAGTTTATTCACTGCTATCGTGGTGTACACGAGAGGTTTATTTATTAAACTTGTGATCGTTAAAAGTTACCTTGTTGAAGGCAACTTTTAACGATCACAAGGTCAATAAATAAGCCTCTCGTGTTTCACGATGTAGGTTTTGGGCTGTGGGTAGGGTCGTATTGGAACATATACGTTATTGTGATAAATTGACGGTGATATTGTCTGAGGTTTGCGGCTGGAGCGTATGTTCAACCTCGACGCTTCGCGTCTCGTCTGAACGTAAGCCCCGAGCCGCAAATCTCAGACCATGTTACCTTCAATTCATCACAATAACTTATAATCTTTATTCCCAGACTGCTTTGTTATTGATGGGATTGGGTTTACAGAAAGACAAACATAACAATAAAAGATAGCAATATTTGATTTATTATATATACAATTCTGCCAGAAAAGATAAAAAAAACAGTAACGTAAACAATAAAGCACTAATTCATTTAGAAAATCTCAAAAACAAAACACAATAACAAAAATAGCCATAAATTATATCAGATGTTGCTCGCACACTTTCAGAGTTTTTTTCGGAAACAGCTGTTCCACAGATTCCACAGAAATGATCTAATAACACGGACGTGACAACCGATACTTATTCCTAGTTTCTTATTCGACCTCCGTTATCAACCGATTTACTACCCTTACTTATTCCAAATTCCCTAGTCGACATTCGTTATCAACCGATTTACTACCCTTACTTATTCCAAATTCCCTAGTCGACATTCGTTATCAACCGATTTACTACCCTTACTTATTCCAAATTCCCTAGTCGACATTCGTAATAATAATAATAACACTTTGGCCAGCCGCTGATTTGTCGCGGTTCTCGGACGAGAAGGCCATGGTTACCCCTGTACTCCCAACTGCCTCCCTATTCCCACGCTTCTCCTCTCCTCCCAACACTCGGAGACGAACTGCTTGATGATATCCCTTGTCCCATTCTTCCCAATCTCTCCGGTTAGCATATTAACCCTCTCCTTTGAGTCTCCCCCTGACCACATGTCCTTCATTCTCCCATCCCATTTCCCCATTATACTCCCAGTGAATCTCATTCTTTTAGGCTGATACTTTGGGCATTCTAGAAAAAAAGTGTTCCAGGGTCTCCACCATGTCCAAGTTACACATCTGGCACTCCCTTTCACCGTCTTTCCCAATTTTTCCCCTCAGCTCCAGGGATCGCGACCTCAGCTTGAACAACAGTGACCCCCCAAAGGTGCCGTCAAGGTACTCTTCAAAACCTGGCTTCTCTTTATCACGCAGGCCACCCAAAGACCTCTTTGATTTGACCCCCTCTCGCCAATTACGGTTACAATCCTCCATGACCCTTTCTCTGACGATTTTTTTACCCTGGTTTGCCCCAACGTCCAGGTCCGAGATCCCCAATGAGTAGTTCTCTACTAGCTCCCTCATTTGGACCATCCACCCCGTTTTGATATTTGAGTTGAAAATTCTCAGGAACATTACTTTACACCATCGGCTGTCGGGGAGATTTACCAAATAATTAAGATAACCGAGCTTCAACAGGTCTATCCTGTCCTTGATCCTCATCCACCCAAGCTCACCCCTGATTGCTTCTAGCGCTGCGGCATTACTCGACCCCGTTATCCATCGGCCTGCATCGTTCTGCAGGATTTCCAAGCTCTTTACGGCCGTCTGGTTTAGGGGTACCACTTCCGTACCGTATGTTATACTTGGCAGCCCCACCATTTCCCAAATGGTTTTCCCCACGAAAACCTTATTGAAACTGTTTCTCCCTATAAGTTTCATTTGGTTAAGGATTCGTTTCCCCTTCAGAATCAATTTACTTGTGTGCTTCCGGTAGATGCCCCTTCCTGTAATGTTTATATTTACCCCAAATACTCGTAATCACCCGTCTCTCCCACACTGAGAAGTTTGCTGCTCCCTTCCGGAATGCAGAACTCACCCACTCTCCACCTTCGAGTGGGGTCCACTTTGCGGCCCACAGGTATAACTTTGCTCTTGCTTTCATTAAGTTCGAGTCTCCATTTGCTCCCATATTTCCGAACAATTCCCAGCATTTTCGTTAGCCCCTCTTCGCTTTCTGACACTAGAACCATATCGTCTGCAAAAAATAGCCCTGGGATCTTCAAGTCACCAACTGCTACCCCCTCCTCGCTACGCAGGAGTTCATCTCCTAAACCTTTGATGTACAATGCAAACAGGATCGGCGAAAGGATACACCCCTGTTTTAGGCCTATCTCCATAGGCACACGTTTCGTTGTAATGTTTCCCAGGCTAAGTTCACTCTGTACATCTTTATATAATGCTTTCATAATTCCAACAAACTCGCCTCCTAAGCCCATAGCCTCCAGCTTGCGCCACATACCTCCCCTCCATACTCTATCGTATGCCTTCTTGATATCCAAAAAGGCCATAAACATCTTTTTCTTTTTTGCTTTCGCGGATTCTATCATTTGGGATAGTGTGAAAAGATGGTCAGTAACTCTCCTTCCCTTCCTGAAGCCATTCTGGATTTCTCCCAAAAAACCCTTCTCCTCAATTACCTCCTCTAGTCTCCCATAAAGGACTTTACAGAACACCTTTCCAATGTTGCTACTGACAGAGATCCCTCGATAGTTATCCAAAACTTCTTTTCCCCCTTTGTGTGAATAAATGTCACTTTGCTTTCCCTCCACTCCTTTGGGACCTCTTGTTTTTCTATGGCTAAATTGAATAGGGCAGTTAGGCTTTCCAAGAGTTCCTCTCCCCCTTTTTTGATAAACTCGTTAGGAATTTCGTCCACCCCTCCCGCTTTTCCATTCCTCAATTTTGAGATCACCCTTCGCACCTCCTCAGTTTTTGATTTCGCTGCACACGAAGTCCGAGAGATTTTCCTCGACCTGGTTCGGACACTCCGGTGGGTTCCCCATGCCCCATCGCTTATCGTTTACCTTTTCCCAGTGCTTGACTAGTTCTAATGCGATTTGATCTCGCTCTTCTGTAACTCTGCCATCTACTTTAATGCTCTGTTGGTTATTCCCTTTGTTACGTTTGTTCACCCATTTCCAAAATACGCTCGAACTCGACCCCCCTGTCGTTCTTATCGTCCTAATAAGACTGCTATTTCGCACTCTCCGGTTGTCGTCTTTTATCTTGTTTACTTTATTTCGTGCTTGTTGGTATTCTTCCTTTGCTACCATGGCCTCATTGCTTTCCACCCCCTTAAGTTTTCTACTTCTCCTGTATGCAGCACATTTAGCTTTTCTAACCTTTATGGCCCTTTTCAGTTCTTCGTTCACTCTGTACCCATGTTCCCGTGTTGGCACCCTAATCTTTCCTACACTTTCCTTCCCTGCCTCCACTAGGCTCGCAACTATGGCGTCGGCCATCTTCTGGACACTACCCCCCTTGTGTACGGCTGCAAGCTTTGGTTTCAGTTTTTCTTCGAACTTCACCCAGTCGGCATCCTTTTTAAGTTCCCAAAAGTTCGTTATCAACCGATTTACTACCCTTACTTATTCCAAATTCCCTAGTCGACATTCGTTATCAACCGATTTACTACCCTTACTTATTCCAAATTCCCCTCTACAACATTTGTTATCAACCGATTTACTACCCTTACTTATTCCAAATTCCCTGGTCGACATTCGTTATCAGCCGATTTACTACCCTTACTTATTCCAAATTCCCTGGTCGACATTCGTTATCAACCGATTTACTACCCTTACTTATTCCAAATTCCCTGGTCGACATTCGTTATCAACCGATTTACTACCCTTACTTATTCCAAATTCCCTGGTCGACATTCGTTATCAACCGATTTACTACCCTTTCTTATTCCAAATTCCCTGGTCGACATTCGTTATCAACCGATTTACTACCCTTACTTATTCCAAATTCCCTGGTCGACATTCGTTATCAACCGATTTACTACCCTTACTTATTCCAAATTCCCTAGTCGACCTTCGTTCTCAACCGATTTACTACCCTTACTTATTCCAAATTCCCTGGTCGACATTCGTTATCAACCGATTTACTACCCTTACTTATTCCAAATTCCCTAGTCGACATTCGTTATCAACCGATTTATGGGTTGCTTACGAAGGTCGAATAAGAAACTGGAAATAAGTAACAGTTGTCACGTACCCTATAATAACACAGTAAAAATAATGAGGATAAATCGCCGGTATCTACTATAATTTCTCCTCTTTGTTGATAGCACTGATCCAATATAACGTGTCATGAGAAGGCAGTCATGCTCATGTGAGATGGGAGTAAACTGGCGCATATGCCATTTTAGCCGGCATTACCGAAACCTAACTAATTTGTGAATATGTATAATTATTTGTAATATATGATTTCAAGTAATCCCTAAAAATATCAGTGAATTCACGAATTCCGTAGATAAATTAGTCATTTCGTGAAATCCCTGCTTTGACCAGGGGGCACTAAAAATTTGCAAGACGTGGCGTCCTATTTTTTATTCCGCTCCTATTTACACCCACCCACCCACTACGTGCAATTTTTCTACTACCGTTCTCAGACACACCCCCCCCCCCCCCCCCACTCTCCCATTAAAATCCAAAATAAACTTATAAACTTAGTAGGCACAGCTGTCTTCAGGGGGTTTTCATAATGTTTTTAAACTGGTACCACCAATTTAAACCTCTGTGGGCTGCTGTGGGCCCCAATCTACAAATGACAAGCTGTTCATTATCAGGCTTGGCCAGAGCAGGGGTACATATACGGGAACAAATTTTCATTTGAATTGTTCCCAAAATATTGTCTGCACATTTTCTACATTTCGAACAAGACACCCACCCCCTACTAACGTGTGACATTTTCCCAGATTAAGCCCAATATTCTCACATATAAAGCCTCCTGATGTTGTATTTATGTTAAGAGTGTGATGTACAACATCATCTTTAAGGTTTGAAACACAAATGATGGTATATATTAGCTGAGATATTGATATATTTTTAAAAAATTCAAAAAACTGCACAAGTTGGAAATGCACATTTTTGGCGCACTCAAGAGACCCACCCACCCCCACGTCACGTCTTGCAAATTTTTGGTGGCTCCCCTGGCTTTGACTAGGAATTTCGTGAAATCTCTGATTACACTTATTCCCTGTAACATATATACGTTCTTTTTCAACTCATTTGTCAGTAAACTGAAAACGTGTTGGTGTTTTGCGTATCGGACAAAGTGTTAATCAGCAGATGTAGATGTATAATAAACAGAGAGAGGATTTTTCTAGGGAGGGAGGATTTGTCTAGAAGTGATTTTGTCGGTTATGATTATGTCGTGGGGATTATGTCGTGGGGGATTATGCCATGGGAGAGGGATTTTACGGTATGTCTGATGTTGCAGGTGGAACTAGGGCTTACCGGTATTCGAAACTGAATACCGGTATCGGTATTCAAAAATATATCGCGGTATTCCGGTATATTGAAAGACTGTTCAGATATCTGAACATACGTGCCGTAATCAACCCTTCACAGTCGGAACAAATCTGCATGATACATTCGAACTCTTTACCCGACGCAGACGATATCAAAATTTATTTTTGCTAGTATTAGTTAATAGAATTTTTCAAAAAATAGTCAACAAAACCATATCAAGTGACCCCTCATTGGAACGAGCTCATCGAGCGCGTTCCAATGAGGGGTCACATGATATGGTTTTGTTGGAGTTTTTGAAAAAATAATATTTGTTCAATTGCACAATTTGTGTACTACCCGGGAGGGTGCGGTTAATACGGGATTATAGTTTACAAACTCGAACCTCTTGGAAATGAACTTGTGGGTAAATATATTATAACTCTATGCAGTTGTCGGTCAAGTAGCTAGTACCATACCCAACAAACCTGTCGTGGTAGGTCCCCAGCAGCCCGCATCCGGATGTCATAAACCTCCGTTTGCACGATCGACTGTGTTTGTGACAAAAGTCCAAGTCCAAGGTATTACTACAGACCTAACATTTTCAGGAGAGCGATTTATTCGCTCGCCTACTGCGCGTCTTAAACAAATTAAGGAGAGCGAACACTATCCCTCCTGACCTTTGAAAATAAGGATTAGCCTAACAGCCTATTCCCCAAACCCACGTCTTTTTGGGGCTCTGCTATGTCAGTTGTCTCTGTAACACGGCCACACTGCCCACCCCCCCCACCCCCCCCCCCCCACACACACACACACATCCGGACCTTCACGAGGCCCGGAGGGGTGGAAGTGGCAATGTAGTCATATCACAGAGACTACCTTGTTAGCAGCACCAAATAGAATGTACAAAGCCCACGAGGCAGAATTCATTAACATTAAGACTTCGTGTTCCCACTTTTAGCTTCTGAAAGCTTGAGGAGAGCTATTCGCTCCCCTAGGTCATGCGAGAGGAACGATTTTAAGCCCTCCTGCATTTTTAAGAATGACAGGCCTGTTACTAGCAAGAACGAATCAATATCTAAGACTCCAATCCAAACTAACATATCTCAGTTAGAAGGATTATTGGGGGAGCCCCCCCCCCCCCCCCATAGACACACCTCCCAATTGACACACTTGGATATTGTAGTAATATTTACTGGTTTGGTAGGCACACAGATTACAAACGAAATGTTCAAATGGTTTTAGTAACTATATGAAAACTGTTGATACAAGTAATACTGATTCCACCCAAGTTTACAAAGTATTACAACAACTTTTATGGAAGAAATATAAAACTGTTGATGGGAGCGCGGTGGCTCAGTAGGTAGAGGTGCAGGCTGCAAACCGAGAGGTCCTCGGTTCGAATCTCCCCTGCGGCAACCACGTTGTGTCCTTGGGCAAGACACTTCATCTTCATTGCCCGCGTGGGGGCACGATGACGCCGTGTATTAAGGCGTACTGCACGTCGATGGTACGCATGTCTTCAACCAATCTAACCCTGCCTGTGCTGCAGTGCGGAGTTACGATGTTGGGGAGCTGGCAGCTGCTCGTCGTTGCTCGGTGGTTCTCTCCGGGTACTCCGGCTTCCTCCACCCGAAAAACTGTCACGGTCATGATTAGCCATTGTGCATAAATATGTGACCTTAAACATCAATAAATAAATAAATAAAACTGTTGATACATGTAATATTGATTCCACCTAATCTTACGAAGTATTACAAAAATATACCGAGCAATCGAAGAAATATGTTGGTTCCCCATTGGAATCAACTTGTGTTTTATCAAAGCAATATTTTGTGTGAGGCAAAACTTACCGCTTTCAATAGTGTTGCAATGATTTTATGTTCTTAAACAAAGTTAGAGGATACTGAAAAATTGTTCTTTTATTAATTGATTTTTTGATTAAAATTGGGAATGTTATATCCGAAATACGACAATCATTCTGAATAATAGGTGCATTTTACGTTCGGTAATAGGAATACTTACAGCAAACTAAGGGATAAGTTATTATTAATGTATCATTATCCGAGCACTCAGTGTGTGGTACCACTCAGATATTACATAATGTGTAACCTCGCAATGTATCGAGCTCGGATAGGTACCTTCAACTTAGCAGCTTACATTCGTCGCATCAAAAAGCAGGTTAGGACAGTCGGAATCCATTTGCTTATTGATATATTTACTCATGCGCCTTCATGGCACGGAACACCTTGAATGGCTAGTTGCGATGACTGTTCTGTTCTTTCTCACATTGCAGCCATCGCGGAAGAGCGTTCGGGCAAATATATCTTACATGCCAAAGAGTCCACAGAAACCCATCGTACCCAACGACCTTGCTTACATGGTCCCTGACAATTTTCTGGATACAAACGTAATATATTTCATCTTGTGCCTCCTTCCGTGTTTCTTTGCCATTCTGTTGTTAACTTGCGGAGACATTCATCCCAACCCAGGACCAACTAACGAGGACTTTCACCAAATCGATAACACGCTTAAAATCCTCCACCTTAACATACAAAACCTAAAGCCCAAGATTGACATTATACAGTGTGAGTCCCCGTCAAATGACATCATGGCATTTACTGAGACGTGGTTACATAATGATGACCCAGTTAATGAAATTATTATATGTGGATTCTAGGAACCACTGCTCTTCAATCGTTCGTCAAGAGGAGGCGGGGTAGCAGTCTACATTAAGGGTGGCATTGCATTTAGGCACAAACCTGACCTACAAATGACACCCGTCGAGTGCCTATGGGTGGAATTAATAAGAGAAAGGGGTAAGTCGCTTCGTTTAGGAGTATTTTATCGCCCACCCAACAGTCCTGTTGATACATGGGATACTATATCCACTTCGATTGACAAAGCAACGGATACATCTGTTTCTGACCTTGTCATTACCGGTGATTTCAACGACAATCAAATCGCAGGTCCCAGAGAACATCTTTCAAATATTATTAGATATTTTAATTTTAGACAGCTTGTGGATGGGCCAACATTCTTCACGGAATCCTCTTCTTCACTGATTGACATATTCGCTGTTAGCAAGACAGTCAACGTGAAGACTTCTGAGATCTTAGATCCATTTATACCTGATATGATCCGCTATCACTGTCCTACTGTCCTGGAGATCGCCTTTATCAAACGATCGCGCGTCTCCTTTAGGAGACAAATTTATTTGTATTCACAGGCCACTATCGCGAACTGACTGACGCGCTCGCTAGTGTAAACTGGGATGCTATTTCCAATGCATCGAGCCTGGATATAATTGTCTCTGAGTTCTCTAAAGAGCTACTTAACGCTGCTTCCCGTCATATACCCAACAAATGGATCACTGTTAGAAAGTATCAACCAAAATGGATGCATAACGAAATTAGATTACTAATAAGCCAGAGGGAAAGGTTATATCGTGTTGCCAAACGCAATGGTCTCCCACAGTCCTTTGAAAAATACAAACAGAAGAGAAACGAAGTGGTCTCGGCCATCAGGAAGGCGAAGGCAGCTTATGTTGCGAACGTACAGTCAGTACCCACTAGTCGTGCAACTACGCCAGCCCAGTGGTGGAAAAACCCTTAAGACGTTCATTGGCAACACCAATTCAGATATTCCGGCTATCAGTCATTTGGACACAAACAGGGAAAAAGCTGATGTGTTTAATGAATACTTTAGCTCTATCTCATCAGTGGATGACTCTCAGGCATCCCTACCTATACTGGCCACACCCACCTCTTACTCAATAGACAGGATAATCATACAGAGCAGTGATGTATACGAAGCGCTAAAATCCCTTAATGCATCAAAGGCTGCAGGACCTGATCTTATAAGTCCCCGGTTGCTGAAGGAATGTAAATTATCCCTATGTGAACCTCTCTCAGTAATCTTCAATATTCTCCTGAATAATAATTACTTTCCACTTATGTGGAAAAAGGCTAATGTAACGCCAGTTTTAAAAAAAACATCCATCCAATTTAGTAACGAACTATCGTCCGATTTTCCTCCTCAGTTGTGTTGGCAAGGTTTTTGAAAAATGTATTTTCAAACAGTTGTGGAAGTACTTGAGCGACAACAACATCCTAAGTCAATTTCAGTCGGGATTCACCCCTGGTGATTCGACTATACTTCAACTAACTGACCTCTATGACGAATTATGTCGATCCCTCGACGACGGAAAAGAGGTTCGCGTAGTCTTCTGCGACGTCACTAAAGTTTTCGATAACATGTGGCATGTTGGTCCCATTTGCAAGCTGGAAAAAATTGGAGTGTCAGGTGATCTACTAGCATTTTTTTAAAATCGTACCTCTCCGACAGGGTCCAGAGGGTCGCAATTGCCTCCAAGACCTCACCCTGGAGACCGATAAACTCTGGAGTCCCTCAGGGGTCGATACTTGGCCCCTTATTATTTTTCATATATATCAATGACATAACAGATAACCTCTTGAGTAGCATTCGGCTCTTCGCTGATGATATATCATTGTATCTAATAGTTGAGAATCCAACCCAGGCAGCAACTGTGATCAACCAGGATCTGACTACAATAGAGCATTGGGCCAAGACGTGGTTGGTTCGGTTCAATCCTAAAAAATATGAGACCATGCTCATATCGCGCAAGGTTAGCCCTGCTGTTCACCCACCACTGTTTCTTGGTAATGCTCAGATATCGGAAATTTAAAATCAGAAGCACCTGGGAATTATCTTAAATGGTGTATGTACGTGGAATGACCACATTGAACATATCTGCGGTAAAGCATGGTCTCGCGTAGATTTACTGAGGAGGCAAAAGTTTACTCTTGACCTCTGTGTCCTTGAAAAGATTTACTTTGCCTTTATTAGGCCTCTTCTTGAATATGGTAGCACAATTTGGGACAATTGCACGTCGAGTAATAAAAATGATTTGTAAAAAGTACAGTCGGCTTCAGCAAGGATAGTGACTGGCGCAACCATGAGTGTTAGGACTTCCGCGTTGTACAATGAAACCCGCTGGGCCTCACTTGAGGAAAGACGTCGCAAATACAAACTGAAACAATTTTTCCGAATGTTCCACCATGCGACGCCCCCATACATTGCTAATAAGGTACCTCCAACAGTCTCCTCCACCAGCCGATGTCTCAATCTCCGAGCAGGTAATGACCTCCGAGTTCCCTTCTGCAACACCCAACTGTACCAGTCTTCATTTATACCGAGAAATTACTCACTGATGAATTTACTCACTTTGGAACGACATACCTTTATCAATCAGAGAAAATTCATCAGTGAGTAATTTCGCAAGTTATCTTAACAGGGGCAATCTGCGACCCCCGTCTTTTTATGGCCATGCACAATCACGAATAGGACAAATCTATCACTGCTGATTGCGGTCGTGTTGCTGTAATCTAAGCACCCATTTATTCAATAACCACTTGTCGCCTTCGCCCCTGTGTCAGTGTGGTGTCCTCGAGACAAGCGAACACTTTCTTTTGTTCTGTCCTGTCTTTGAAGAGGCACGCAGGTCAACAATAAAATCACTTCCATCTGCACCAGATGTGACAACACTCCTATTTGGCTCCGAATTCCTTACCAGTAAAGAAAATTTGTCTGTATTTGAAATGGTGCAGGACTTTATTCTACTCAGTAAATGCTTCCAATAATTGAGACCCTACCGCTGCTCACCTTATAGTTTACAATGGGTGGAATCAGGGCCTAGTCGCCTTCTGGATGATCTCTCAATACAACATCTCTTTCAAGTGAGCTCCTGTCGTATTATCCAATTATCTCTTCTGTTAGTGGACCATCTACCTAACCTGATGATCGGTGGCGGGGGGTTTGCTTGTCTGTCTTACGTAAGTTTTCTTTTTTAGTAAAAGCCTACATCAAATGAAATATCTGCGGGTTGAGGGCCTGGTTATTAGCTTCTCACACTGTTGGGTTTTTTTCATGGGGGAGTGGGGGGGGGGGGGGGCAGGGTTCCGAGTTATTGTTGCCGCGCTGTGTGCCGCGGGTGACGAACGGTGGTTCGTACATTATTGAACAAGACATTGCATGCTAATAAATAATGTGTCTTCCACTTGCAAGACACTGTTCGTTTCCCGGCGGTGCATGGTGCTGGCGGCGGTCCTTCGGAGTCGTGTCCCTTACTGAAATGAAAAACGTTATCAGCGCTCGCACCCCCCCCCCCCCCCCCCCCACCCGTTGTCCATTAGAATACCCTCGTCTTATATTAGCGTTAGGCTGCGATTTCCAAGTGAGTCAGTTCCCTAACTGTTGTCGATCAATGTTGATGTCTTTTGAATTCAAGTTGGCCCTTTTCAAATGTCATCCTTCTCGTTCACTGTTCCTCACTGTTCCTCTCGATCTACTTTCTTCATTTTTTTCTCGTTTAAACAATATCTAAACAGACCCAACCGTTCTATCTGACTAACGGAAATTGTGTAATCTTGCAGACTTGGGAGACGGTTTACATGAGCATTCAGCTTTCTTCCGAATCCCCTACTACAACAAGTTAGTTTGACATTTTAGGTGTTAATTGTATTCACTGAAATTTATGTACAAAACATTCAATACGTTTACACTTGTTTGCATGTATACAGTTAACTTATCTTTTTCAATAAAATATTGTTTAAACTAAACTAAGGGATGTTCTTTGCTCACTAACAAATTTTCAGATCTCGTCTCTTGCGTCTAAAAATTCAAATTGAATGTGACCTGATCGGTGAAATCGTATCATTTATAACTAATAGTTTTTTCATACAACACGACAGTGTTTTTATTGTTGAGACCAATTGTATTTGTGTAGTTGTTTGATGGCTCTGGTAAGGAAAACATCAATCAATGTTAGATGTGTTCAGCATCAAAGTGATCAAGCGTAACTGATTTTCAATCACTACACAATCATTGTTGTGTTTTTACTTTATCAGAAGGAAAAGTTCATATCTCACAATAAGATTAAAGACGATAATCGGAGAGTACGGAATAGCAGTCTTATTAGGACGATAAGAACGACAGGGAGGTCGAGTTCGAACGTATTTTGGAAATGGGTGAATAAACGTAGCAAAGGAAGTAACCCACAGAGTTTTAAAGTAGATGGCAGAGTTACAGACGAGGAAGATCAAATCGCATCAGAACTAGTCAAGCACTGGGAAAAGGTAAACGATAAGCGATGGGGCATGGGGAGCCCACCAGAGTGTCCGAATCAGGTCGAGGAAAACCTATCGAGCTTCGTGTGCAGCGAAATTAAAACGGAGGAGGTGCGAAAGGTGATATCAAAATTAAGGGATGGAAACGCGGGAGGAGTGGATGAAATTCCTAACGAGTTTATCAAAAAAGGGGGAGAGGAACTCGTGGAAAGCCTAACTGCCCTATTCAATCTAGCCATAGAAAATCAAGAAGTCCCAAAGGAGTGGAGAGAAAGTAAAGTGACATTTATTCACAAAAAGGGGGAAAAGAAGTTTTGGATAACTATCGAGGGATCTCTGTCAGTAGCATCATTTTCTGGTTTTCTGTAAAATCCTGTATGGGAGACTAGAGGAGGTGATTGAGGAGAAGGGTTTTTTGGGAGAAATCCAGAATGGCTTCAGGAAGGGAAGGAGAGTTACTGACCATCTTTTCACACTATCCCAAATGATAGAATCCACGAAAGCAAAAAAGAAAAGGATGTTTATGGCCTTGTTGGATATCAAAAAAGCATACGATAGAGTATGGAGGGAAGGTATGTGGCGCAAGCTGGAGGCTATGGGCTTGGGAGGCGAGTTTGTTGGAATTATGAAAGCATTATATAAAGATGTACAGAGTGAACTTAGCCTGGGAAACATTACAACGAAACGTGTGCCTATGGAGATAGGCCTAAAACAGGGGTGTATCCTTTCGCCGATCCTGTTTGCATTGTACATCAAAGGTTTAGGAGATGAACTCCTGCGTAGCGAGGAGGGAGTAGCAGTTGGGGACTTGAAGATCCCAGGGCTATTTTTTGCAGACGATATGGTTCTAGTGTCAGAAAGCGAAGAGTGGCTAACGAAAATGCTGGGAATTGTTGGGAAATATGGGAGCATATGGAGACTCGAACTTAATGAAAGCAAGAGCAAAGTTATACCTGTGGGCCGCAAAGTGGACCCCACTCGAAGGTAGAGAGTGGGTGAGTTCTGCATTCCGGAAGGGAGCAGCAAACTTCTCAGTGTGGGAGAGACAGGTGATTACGAGTATTTGGGTGTAAATATAAACATTACAGGAAGAGGCATCTACCGGAACAACATAAATAAGTTGATTCTGAAGGGGAAGCGAATCCTTAACCAAAAGAAACTTATAGGGAGAAACAGTTTCAATAAGGTTTTCGTGGGGAAAACCATTTGGGAAATGGTGGGGCTGCCAAGTATAACATACGGTACGGAGTGGTACCCCTAAACCAGACGGCCGTAAAGAGCTTGGAAATCCTGCAGAACGATGCAGGCCGATGGATAACGGGGTCGAGTAATGCCGCAGCGCTAGAAGCAATCAGGGGTGTGCTTGGGTGGATGAGGATCAAGGGCAGGATAGACCTGTTGAAGCTCGGTTATCTTAATTATTTGGTAAATCTCCCCAACAGCCGATGGTGTAAAGTAATGTTCCTGAGAATTTTCAACTCAAATATCAAAACGGGGTGGATGGTTCACGTGAGGGAGCTAGTAGAGAATTACTCATCGGAGATCTCGGACCTGGACGTTGGGGCAAACCAGGGTAAAAAATCGTCAGAGAAAGGGTCATGGAGGATTGTAACCGTAATTGGCGAGAGGGGGTCAAATCAAAGAGGTCTTTGGGTGGCCTGCGTGATAAAGAGAAGCCAGGTTTTGAAGAATACCTTGATGGCACCTTTGGGGGGTCACTGTTGTTCAAGCTGAGGTCGCGATCCCTGGAGCTGAGGGGAAAAATTGGGAAAGATGGTGAAAATGAGTGTCAGTTGTGTAACTTGGACATGGTGGAGACCCTGGAACACTTTCTTCTAGAATGCCCAAAGTATCAGTCTAAAAGAATGAGATTCACTGGGAGTATAATGGGGAAGTGGGATGGGAGAATGAAAGACATGTGGTTAGGGGGAGACTCAAAGGAGAAGGTTAATATGCTAATCGGAGAGATTGGGAAGAACGGGACAAGGGATATCATCAAGCAATTCGTCTCCGAGTGATGGGAGGAGAGGAGAAGCGTGGGAATAGGGAGGCAGTTGGGAGTACAGGGGTAACCATGGCCTTCTCGTCCGAGAACCGCGACAAATCAGCGGCTGGCCAGAGGGTTTTTATTATTATATACGGCATCCTATCTCCCAGAAGGCTTGATGGATGACTCCCGGTTTTTCAAAACTAAACAGTTGGAGCTTTATCCACTCCTTTTTTGACACAGCTATGGTCATGCACCGGGGCCGCTACCAAACCGGCGTTGCTGTTTGGTTTTCTTTTCCCTTCTTCCCTTAAATTTGCCATCGCACAACATTATATTCTGGCTCGCCACCATGGTGGGGCTCAAACCTCTACCATCGCCGAGCTGGAACCGAATAGAGCCCACTCTCTAATAGTCTTAATGGCGTTGAAGAGTTGCGTATTGACAATCTATCACTCCAACGTAATCCGCCAGGAATTCTAACCGCGTGCATACCCCCTCTGACCCATTTGAGGCAATAGGAAAGCTAGACCTGTGTGATGCAAATGAAATAAAATAAGATTAACCGGGTCGCAAGGATTTGTAAATCCCACATCATCCCTGCGCGTCTTCATCGTGCAAAAACCTTTCATTCATTCATATCTCAGAACTAGATAGTTTTTGAAATTCAGAAACTGCACAATGCTCACGAGACTTTAGCTTGTTATCATAATTAAAGTCGCGTGACTAAGCAAAATATAGGGACCTGTCAAAACTGCTACAATGGAGACAAAAAGATTCGTGACTTTTACCTCATCAGTCAAACAAACCTATTTGGGCGGAGTTAGTGAGGACTGCCTCACTGCTATAACAACAAGTGGCAGACTGTACTTGCCTGGCTGACAACAAAGACAACCCTGTCATCTAGTCATCACCCCGTCATCTGTTCCCCCTGAAGACAGACCAGATGGACAAAGCTCAGCATCCACTTATTTTGGAAAGGGTTGAATTTTAACATCATAGCGTCAGAATTCGTCGTCTGAGTGCTAGAAAGTCTATGTCCCCTATGGGACTATGTATTATCTCCTCTATGGGACATAGACATTCTAGCACTCAGACACAATGAGGACAATATGTGGTAATGCACTCCAAAAAAATGATCCCTTTTGCCGCATGTGATTTAAATGTATTGCTATAATTTGTAGTTTGGTGGATTGGGTGTCACCGGGCGTTGGGGGACCTTGAAACATCAAAATGACGTAAAACGTCGAAAGTGACGTTAAATGAAAAAATGCAAAACACATATATTTTTATTTTTTTAGCTGTACAACATACTAAAATTTCAGTAAAATCTGACGTAATTTAATATTTGTGACGTTGGTGTGAAACGGGTCACTCGAAATATCGGGATATCGACGACAGTTTTAGTTTAAACAGCATTTATTGCGAGAAAGGAATATTATGTTACATGCATATACAACATAAAACACAAAGAACACAATAATACAAGATAGACAACACATAACAGAACACAACAGTAGATAAGTTAGAAATATATCAGATGAGGGATTCGACGGAAAGCTTTAAGCTTATGTATGTCGTCTCCCAAGCTCGAAATAAATTTACAATGTATAATTTGTGGGAGTAGTTGAACTCTTATAACACCACCTGAGGACCAAGGCCCCAACGGTCAACCTAACTTTATAGAATTCAATTATGGTCCAGCACCAGCAATCCTCCCTCCCAACCAATGTACCAGAATATCACACTTCTCACACCAGCCCCATACAAAGCAAGGGTGACGGCTGGTAGAAAACATTCGGAATTTGCTAAGAGAGCCCCAGTCCCTCAGCGACAGTACTTTCAAATGTTTAAACTCTGTATAAAGATATATAGGGAATAAATCAGACGAGAAGAAGATAGGAACAAGATGAAGACAAAAGGTGTAAGAAAAACGTGGGAAAGCCAGGAAAGCCAGCCTGAACACGAGTTTCCGTACCCAGAAAACATGTTTTGTGCAAGCAGTTCTCACACACAATATTTGGAAGGAGTTTTTATCTTACAATCAACATGTATTTTGTCTGTATTAACTCCGCAACTGTCGTGTATCCGACCCCCTGATACAGATGTTTGTATCCGGGGGTCGGATACAAACACGTTCCTTTTGCGTGAGTTCCATTTTTTTCTTTTTGTTCACCCGTACGAATAAATAGTTCGTTATATATTCGACTACATTCTTGCTTATCCCGAATATATTGTAAGATAAAATGATTGTTACCATTATGTGGATGTACAAAATATGTATCCGGGTCTCGCTCCGGGTTCTAAGGGTAAATCACGACTCGTCTTCGATTCGTCGTGATCTGCCCTTAGAACCCAGAGCTCGACTCGGATGGATACATATTTTGTACATCCACATGATGGTAATAATCTCTGTATATCGGGACAGCGTGCGTGGCGGGTACTCGTGATCCAGATGCAGAAAGCTCTCTTGTTCATGGAACACAGTAAATAATCTTAATTTGGTTAATCTATCGTTCAGTCGAATCGCTTACTCAATAAAATATAAAATCAAGTACCGCGCTCAACGTGAGGCGGTTCTCGTCGTTACTTAAAAAACTCAGAGCCACAAAGTAAGGCGCATAGTCTGTTACAAATGCCAGTTGGCCGATTGTGTCGTTGACATCTTCAGAATGGGTTTTGGTGAAGAAAACGTTTCCAAAATTTCGAGAGCGAAATTTAAAAGTCAAGTGGATATAAAAAAAAATTCAGCCGCAAAGGAGTACTATTCAGAAAGGACTACATACATGTGTATGAAACTTTGTGAAGAGAGCAGCTGTACAAGAAGCACCCTATACTGAGGCTGATTAAAAAAGAAAAAAATGGGCTAACAATCACAATAAGTCATTCGAACTTCGTTGGATGACCGAATTACTCTGTGACACAGATGGCTCAATGAAAGCATTCCTCACAGGTAGAGGATCAATATAAACATCCAGGGAATTGTTGTTTTCTCATTTTTTGTGGTCTGGGGTCTTGATATCGTAAATTCCTGAAGGAAAAATCAATGTCCCACTTCTCAGCGCCCATATCCAGTCTCCATTAATAGGCTACTGGATGCCTTCCGGCTTAACCCTTTACCGATTGTAACGGCCAAAACCGGCCAGCGCTCTTCACAAAAATCGCCAATAAATGTTCTTTATTTTTTCATTTTTTGTCTCAAAAACATAAGTTATGACCCCCTTTGGAACGAGCTCGTCGAGCTCGTTCCAAAGAGGGGTCATAACCTATGTTTTTGAGACAAAAAATGAAAAAATGTTAGTTATTCAGAAATTTTGTTTGCAGGTGTCGTCTGCTTTTCATGGAATCCCGTGTAGACCCCTTTTAGCAATAAGTAAAATTACTCTACGATGCACGACCGGAACCAACTGACATTCCTAAAGGGGTTCCAGCAGAGGGGTTGGTTACTCCAAAAATCGTCCATTCTCAATCGGTGCGACGAAGATACTTTATCAATAGAAATAAATTCCATCTCTATTTTTTGGTTCCAGGTTGTAAATACATATAGTGGTTATCTTCATCTTCGGCTATTCGAAGTTTAATTGTGAAGCAGAGTGAACAGGGCAAGATCCACATAATCTCTCAAGAGAGTGTACGCGAAATAAATTTGCAATATTGTTTTTGGTACGTGTATTGCGTGGAGCGTTTTGTGGTACTCACCTGTATCAGCCGGACACCAGTCGAGCTGCACTGACAGTGATCGGTTGATAAGGAATGTCGAATTAGGAACTAGGAATAAGTAACGGTTTTCACGTCCACTCTAGCTACTCATATCTTTCTCTTCCTTTTTTTTTTTTTTTTTTTTCCCCTCCCAATAAATGATGCGGATCGGCCAATAACTGGGTCAAGTAAGGCAGCTGCACTGGAAGCAGTGAGAGGGAAACTCCAGTGGATGCCCGTTAAAGATAGAATAAATAAGGAAAAATTACGTTACCTAAATTGTCGTGTAGACCTTCCAAACAACAGGCGATGAAAGACGACATTTAACAATACACGAAATTCCAACATTCAGACAATAAGGCAGATTAGGGAATTAATGGAGATTTATTCCACTGATACTGAAGATCTAGAGGAAGACTGATGAGGAGGGGAGGGGAGGGGGTGGCAGTTTTATCAGGGAAGGATTCTCGAGCATTGCAAAAGAAACAGGGGAGCGGCAGTTAGGACCAAAAGCTCTTTGGACGGATTATATTTAAAAATGCGCCAGCTTTTGAGGGGTACCGCGATAGATCGTTCAGTGGGTCATTGTCTTTCATAGTGAGATGACAGTCACTGGAATTGAGGGTTAAAATCGGGAAAGGCCAAATGTGCAGCTGAGGCGTAATGGGGACCCTAAAACATTTCATAGTAGAATGCCCTAAATATATACCTTGAAACATAAGATTGCTTGGAAAACTAATGAAAGAATGGGATAATAATAACTATGGCAGACCGCTGATTTGTCGCGGTTCACGGGTGAGAAGGCCTTAATTAACCCTCTGCCCCCACATTCCTCCCTATCTCCAAGACTCTCATGTCCTCCCAACAACCGGAAACGAACTGTACACCCCGTACGGAATTCTCCCATCTTACTTGCCCATTATCTTTCCAGTGAATCTTATTCTGTCAGGCTGATATTTTGGACATTTTAAAAGAAAGTATTCCAGGGTCTCCATTACACTTAAATTACACATTTGGCACTCCCTTTCATTGTTTTCACCGATTTTAGTGGAAAGACCGGAAAAAATGCAGACAAACGGCTGAATTGTTTTCACTGTTAGAGTACCCCTATCCCACCACCAAAAAAAGACAAAACATATGGAACACCTCTTTTCCCTTGCTTTACAATATTGTTCGTGTTTTATATTGCAGTTGTTTAATACAATATCATATGAAAGAGTTTTGATGAAGCAATGGGGGCTCGGAATGTGGCACATTTCTATGGATTGAGGTACAGTACGTGGAGAGTGGATTGTAACTAAATCACCCGCGGAGTGGAGTTATCACCAAAACTATAACGTTCAAATTTTGTACATATGGACAAAAAAACACAAGCAATGTTTCAGCCAATGGACCTCCGGGTGTAACCCGGAGGTCCATTTATTGAAACTTTGCCTTTGCTTGTTATGCTTTGCAACAAATTTGCAATTACTGCTTTGGTGGAATCTCACACGCTCCACGTACTATATCAGACAATTGCATTATCAATAGCCTGTGAAGACTCCTGTCACATGATGATGATGAACATCTTGGCAGGAACCCACTGTTTCCGTTCTGGTACTTGAATGGTTCCTTGGGGATCCGCGAGGACTAAAAGGTTCTTTCTACCTGTTGTTTATGTGGTGAACTACACAGATTAACTATTCTATTGAACTCTTAGTGAGAAAAAGACAAGGGTCAAACTGTCAAATATGGGATTTGTAGTTTAGAAGAGTCTGGCAAAGCACACGCTTTAACTCTTTGCGCCCACGGTACGTAATATTACGTACAAAAATTGCCGTGCGTTGCGACTACGGTACGTAGTATTACGTACGAAAACTGCCGAGCGTTGCGCCCACGGTATGTAATATTACGTACGAAAAAGTCCGTGCGTTGCGATTACGGTACGTAATATTACGTACTCCGACTTTGAAGCCGAGCGGGTGCTTTATCGTCCAGGAACATGATACTTCATAATTTAATTAAATAGGATGGATGCTAAGTGCATGTGTGTGGTGGACGAATCAATATTTTCAATGTGCAGCCACAAGGCTGCACGTTGCAAATATTAATTGGTCTTCTTCCAATAATGAATATGGACTATTCTTGTTCCTGTCATTGAACTAATATGGAAACTACCACCATGGTTCAAAGGGCTAACGATTGCGTTTGACGTCGCCAAAACCTGAGTCTTCGTCAAAACGTCACGATAACCGTAGTTGAAATGGTTAAATAGATCAGATAACTTATCAGTGCCTGCTGTTTCAGAGACATGATGACAACCAGCAAGTAGCTGCAATCACAAAGTGCCTGCTCTGAATAATAATCGACTTTCATGAGTATTCTCTTCTAATCATTTAACGGGTTTATTCCGATGGAGCAAATTGGTAAATCGTGTGATAAGCCAGTCATTGCGGATAAGGTTAATTTAACCCTTTGAGACTTTAATTAAACTGACGTTCAAAACGTCACTTTAAAACGTCAGTTTCTTCATTTTTTCAAAATGCGACGTCAAACATCGGAAAGTACAATAACAAGATATTTTTCACCTTAGTGATTATCTGGTTGAGGGCTACATTATTTTTGGTGATCTGAATTTCTTATACAAAACTTGTTTTATTGTAAATTATTGGAGAGTGCCCACATGCACTCTCCAATCATTTGCAATAAAACAAATTTATATAAACAAAATATTATTTGTGTTTGATTGAATATGAAGTACAAGCAAGGGAAGTGTTGGCTTTTGCTCTGGTATCCTCATTTTTTTTAAAGCCCTGATAGAGGCTTTCAGGACTCAACCAGTTAAGAAGTCTTGACAGCAGGATTATATTAGTATTTTAAGATGCAATAACATTTGGCTCAACGCTTGTCACTGAGCACTATTCTGGAGAAAATATGAAGTGAGATTAAAACTTTAAAAAATCTAAAAATAATAACAAAACAAATAACCACAAAGTCATAAGACGTACAAAAGTATCAACGCGCTGTTTGATTTCGTACGTAATAAGACGTACAAAAGTATTAACGAGTTAATTAAACAATATTTATTCATGAAAAAATATGATTTATACCATGGTTACCTTTTCTTCTATATATGAAAAGCCTATGTCAAAAAATTTAGCTTTATACACCAGCTGTGGTGAACACGCCAGCAATGGGATTTCAATAGTTAAAATTTACACCTATAGTGGAACTACATCCAAGTTGTCCTTTGGTGACGTCGACCTGAATGCACACTTGACTAAATTTAACGCCTCGCGAAGAGTGAAATGAAAGTGGCAATTATTTATTAAGTTTTTTAATGCGTTTACTCCCATAAAACACCCAAAATTAACAAACGTGCATTGTCTCATGTTAATAGAGCATCCATACCTCGAAAGAGTATGTTATTAAAATGAAAAAGGTCCTGTTTCTTTTTCTATTTCGTTTCGGTGATAAAATTGACAGCGGAAGTACCGCCCACTGATGCCCATGTAAACAAAAACACGGCTGCTGCTCAGTAAAATCGAGACAAAATAATAGCGACTCTTAATAATTTGACTATTATGGTATAAATAAAATATAATCAAAGTAGCTTGGTGCACCACTCGTGGTGAAGTGGTGTTAACCGCGCGCCAAAGGCGCGTGGTTAACACCACTTCACCACGAGTGGTAAACATTTGGCACACCAAGCTACTACGGGTATATTCTATATATAATACATACAAGTAATAAGTTATCACATAATAGTCACACTAACTATGATACAATGGTATGACATTATAGCAAAGCGTACAGGATTAAAAGACTGAGTAAGTTGATAGGATTCGGCAGTAAGCCATAAGCTTGTCTATGCCGTCTCCCAAGGGAGTTGATACATCAGTGAACATCCCAGGCGTGTCACAAGCACGACGTAAAACATTGTTTTAACATGATGTCATAGTAGGGACAAGAGCAAGGGTCAAGAGAAATGGGGAGAGAAGATAGAGTAGAGGGAGACAGAATGTGGAAAATAGAAGAAATAGAAAGGATGAAAAAATAGAAACCAACCTGAATTCGAAATTCCGTACTAATTGCTTCTATCAAGTGTAGTCCGTATCTGTGTTAGGACCACCATCACAGATCGTTCGAGAGATCGCACAAGGGCCGCCTTTAACGTGCGTGCAATTCACGGATATTCAGTAATAGCGGAGTTGAACCTGCAGACAAGTTACTTGGAAATCCGTGTTTTATTATTCCAAAAATTCTAGCATTGTGGCACTCGAGGAACGGCGGTCCCGAACAATCCACGACGGCCACATTGTAATCTGCCACGCTGTTATATCGGAGCCTTGAAGTATGAATTATGGTGGTATTAATTGAACTTTATTACACGTTACAGTCTGAGGGTCTTGTGCTGAAAAACTGATAGTAACAGACGATAACTGAAAGGGAACAACGTTAGTGTAATATTGGAATACTAAGTGAGTGACGGTTGTGTGTGGTAAAACTACTTGGGCACTAAACTCACTGAAAGCGTCCACTATGTATGATATATTTCTGCACAATACTGAAGACAAGATTATTTTATGTGCTGTCCAATCGCTGAGTATTTAGAAGTCGGGAGTAAACGATAGTGCGTTGATTGTAGAAATACATGCATCGATAGATGCCACTGCAGTCAATCAACTGCAATGCAAACCTAACCTACCGTGATAAATTTGAGCTACACGGGATTTGGTCCCAGAGTAAAATAGTGGTGAACGTTGGTTTGCACTGCTCAGAAACCTGATGAAATTTATGAGAGTAGAATCTTCCCTTACTCACGGGAGTAATCTATTCCACTGGTTGGTAACATCCGGGATAAAAGAGGACAGATATAAATTTGTGTGATATAAATTTGTGTGACAGAATGGAACGTGGAGGTTAATTGCCGATGGGAGAAGGTGGTGTTGGTCGACAGAAGAGGTGATTGGAGGCTCCTTAATGGAGATATATGGAGGTGTTACTTTATGGTACATCTTGAAGAACTGTATAAGCTTGTACTTACGGCGTCTTTCCTGCAGTGGATCACATTGTGTTTCAGAATAGAGAAGGCTTTTGCTGGACTCACAGTAGCACCAGTAACTATTCTTGCTGCAGCTATTTGTACCATCTCTTGATCAGCTGCTTGTGTTCCTGGGGAATAATCCCAGACACTATCCAGAAATTCTAAAAGAGGCCTTATAAATGCGAAGTATGTCTTTTCAAGGATTTTACTGTGTAAACATGTGGATCCTAAGCATGCCAACGCGTGTCCAGGTTTTAGAGCGCACGTGATAAGTGTAATAATTCCATGTGTATCCTTTAATTAAAATTACACTTAGGTCCTTGCGACCTTTAACATCGGAAATTTGAGTTCTCGATTTTTTTAAATATTGTTAGCAATAAAAAACATATTTACAAACGCTATCAGTTTCAGCTCCTGAGAAATTCGCCTGGTTTGCCGTTTCTGCGGCAGGTCGTTAGCGTCGCAAAAATTAAAGGTCGTTCCATTTACAAGAAAATTTAAATGTTGTAGAGATAAAAAGATAGAAGCTTTTGAATTGTTCAATTTAACGTCATTTTCAACGTTTTTACGTCAGCTTGTTTTCGCACTCCATCATTTTGTGTCCCCGCCTATCCATCCAAACAACTATAAAATAAATCACTATTAAAGCTACCCATACGGAGCAAGAGATACTTGGAATGATGTCTAAACACAGTTTTAAGCCCACTGGTGCAACAAATTGAACACTATGGCGTCAAATGCGACGGTGGTGCAAACAACGTACAAATTAAATTTCAGTTACGAAAGCGCTAGCCATGTGGCCTTTTAGCATTCATGGTCACAAGAACAAAGGTCAAACAATTTTGAAAATTTAACGTCAGATTCCGGAGATATGACGTAAACAACGTCGGGAGTATCTCCCCTCTTTCCCCCACCCTACAGACTGAAATAAATGTCCCTATAATATTTCACATACTCGAAATGAATAGGTTATCGTACAATTTGCTTTCACTAGCTTTTAACTTTTAACATGCTGCTGGCAGATATTCCTGCTCATGACAGGATTTCTCATGCCACTGGAATAAGTACAAGTTGAGCACTACAATCAAATTTCACCCCTCTAAATTGAATAGATTTCTTTACCAATACTTTCTTGAGTTAAATATGGATACATTTTTCACCATATCTAGTCATGGCTGCTTCACAGCAGCCATGACTAGATTTGATGAACAATATTCATAAAAAATACCCAGGAGTACAAGCGTTAATATCCCAACTTGAATCCTTCTTTGGCAGGTGTGTTTTTCGTATAAGCTTACAGCTTACTACTCGTTTAACCTCGTTTAAGTTTACAGCTTGCTGTTGAATCAACACTTACGAAAACTGATATAATTGTAAATACTTGAGAACTGGAAATAAATATTGTTTAAACTAAACTAATCTAAATGAAAAGTTGAAGTGATCATCATCACATTGGTCCTCAATATTTCACCCTACGGCATAAATTCCCACTTAGGATAGGAAAACGTCAAAATTAAATTTCTCTGCTCAAAGTTGAAATCAAGGGAAATTTTAGCTTAGTACTTGTGATCCTCAAATACAAAATTGAAAAAAAAGAATATACGACGTCAGATAAGGGCGACATCACGTAAACAGTGTTGGGTATACACCCTTACATTTTGTGAATATCTCCATCACTCAAATCCCAACGACGTAAATTCCAACCGTGGGTCTGAAAACGTCAAAATTAAATTTCACTTCAATGGTTTTGTTGAAGTTTTCTGAAAAGTATATTTCTTCAACTGCTTAATTTGTAATTGATGCGTTCGATTCGCTAGATAAAAGGTTAAGACCCTCCACGCTGATGACAGAATACCGAAATGTAAAGCAGGGAATATTTCCCCTAATGGAACTAGGTTTTTCCCATAATGGATCCAGGAATTTAATCAATTCAGTACTGTTAAGCAGAGCTCGATCAGCTCTGCCCAGCAACATCAAATTGATTACATTCCTTGTTGCATTATGGCTAAAAAAGCTGGTTGAAAATTGGTATTTTGACCTCAGTTTGTGTGTGGGGTGGGGCTTAAATACTACATATATCGTAGAAATTCTTAACCCTTCGCTTTATACGGCTAGTACATGACATTTGAGACAAGAATTCGAAAATAACCAAATATTTTCATTATTTCCTCAAAACATAGCTTATGACCCCTTATTGGGACGAAGTCAATGAATTCGTTCCGACGAGGGATCATAAGCTATGTTTCGGGGGCAAAAGATTTAACAAATAATAAATCTAAAGTAGTTTTTTTAATAACCCCGCCCGAAGATCTCCTTTTTGTTTTATAATGGGTTAACAATATTATAGTCAACGGCATAATGCTTAAAGGTGCATGTATTATTCTCTCCGATTATTGAGAAGTGTTGAGGTCCTTGAGCAGTGAATAATCGCCTTTCTGTCAGGGTAGATATTCATAACATTAAAGTGTACAGATATATTTGCCAGTTGCCAAATACAGTCCGGGGGAATGAGTCTCTTGGACATGAGTTTCTCCTTTAACAAGGTTTGCTCCAAGTAGATTAGGAAAGGGACCTTTTTCTTGGCCGTGGACACATTAAGCAATCGGTTATCTAAACACAAATCCGCTCGGAAGCTTTTTCTCAGAGAGAATTCGGATTTAAAAGAATATCATCTTATTAGGATTAACTATCAGAAGAGCACAATGGCAATGTAACACGATGATGCTTATAAGATCGGAAATAATAGTGCTTTGTGTCAGAAAATGGGAAATTTATAGCATGTACTCTATTGGGAAAGGGGCCTTATTTCGGCCCCAAAAGGCCTAGATTAAACCCTGCCTTTAACCAATTCAACCTGGAATGAATAAATTCCGGCGTCAGGTCAAAGTTAGTAGACCGTGAATAGTCAGCACTATACACATCTAACTTGAGAAGATGATCAGTGTCAATTTAATCCCCACAGCCCTATAGGCTGTGGGGGCTTTGGGGTTAAATTAATACTGACACCCATCCCACCTCATTCCATAAATACAAGATAGACGCCCATTCCTCTGCATACAGTTGTGAATAATACAAAACCGTTCATGACGTTAGGATTGAAAGGGTAAATACAGGGATAAAAGGGCATAATATTTCAGGCAAACGTTAGCGACGCGAAGCATCTCCGCGTCCCCTTGTACACAGCCAGTTTCTTTACACTCCCGCTCCACCACAACAGGAAAACGCTATCTTACCACTGTCTGTTTTTATGCTGACGGAGAACAACCAAATAGTACGTAGTATGTGGAACGTTATTAACCACATTTCACATCAGTCTTAATCAATCGAATTGCTGTCTACATTCATGTTTCTCCAGGGTATGTGTGTATTCCCAATCCCGCCGTATACATTTCAGAAGCAATTCTTTACATGTGAAGTGAAGCAGTTTTTTTCGATTGATATAATAGGTAGGTTGTTGTCTGGAGGAGATAGGAACAATACATTACATTTCGGATCTGATGGATTAATTTGGCATTTTAGTGACTCGGCTTTTTCATCACTCCTCTTAAAAATGACTGACCCGCTCGTCTGGATGGAAAAAAACTGATGAATGCATTTTCGTGGGGAAAACAATCTAGGAAATGATGAGTGTACCAGATTTTACATATGGTACGGAAGTGATACCTCTTGATGGCACCTTTGAGAAGGGTAACTGCTGTTCAAGCTGACGTCGCGGTCCCTGGGGCTTAGGGGATAAATTGGGAAAAACAGTGAAAAGGCGTGCTAAATGTGTGACTTGGGTGTAATGGAGGCCTTGGAACACTTTCTATGAGAAAGTCCAAAAAACCAGTCTAACAGAATTTGAATGGAAAACGACTTACAGTTGACATCATTTCTACAATTTTTATTTATATATTTGTACAGTTCATTTTTTTTAATTCTGCTTTTTGCTTTGGATGAAAAGGTGTTACCCTTGGTGAAAAAAAAAGTTCACCCTAAGTGGAACTTTCTGTCTTGGGGGAAAGTTTTTACCCACGATAATTATGAGTGGAAATCATTTATAACCGACGTGAAAACTTTTCACCGGGGTGGAAACTTTCCGGCCGAGGTAAAAACATTCCATCTAGGGTGAAAACGATTCGTCCAAAAAGTAACTTTCCAACCAAGGTCGAAAATTTTATTCGGGGTTAAAACATTCCACCCAGGTCGAAAAGTTTTCACCCGATGTGAAAATTAAAAATTGTTAACCAGATTAAGTCTCTTTGAGGACTAGACACTTTTATAACACCTACTTTTGCATATGTTCCAATAAGAGTAAAATCCTCGCCCGCTGGTTGGATGGGAGTTGGCGTAGTTTATTTTATGTTTACGGCCCCAGTAGCAATTGTTACCGTCTGACGTCACAACGCGAAATATTTGAAATGGCGTCGCCCGTTTCGTAATTGCTTTATCATGACTAGAAAGCCACGGTGTTTCGGGTGAAGCGTTCAAATTACAAACCGATTTATGATTTGCATTAAGATGGAATGAGTTTATCTGGTTTATTGATTATTTATCCAGCGCCGGCGTGGGGTACACGAGAGGTTTATTTACTAAACCTGTGATCGTTAAAAGTTGCCTTGAATAAGGCAAATAACTTTTAACGATCACAAGTTTTGTAAATAAACCTCTCTATTTTATGACGTAGGTTTTGGGATATGGGTAGTGTCTTATTGGAACATATACGTTATTGTGATGAGTTCACGGTAACATGGTCTGAGGTTTACGGCACGGAGCTTATGTTCAACCTCGACACTTTTTGCCATGTTTTTTCCCAACCAGTTTGAACGTTTGACTATTAATCTTTGTTGAAGCTCATTTAAAAATAAGATTACGGCTCTTTCCCCATCTTTTGATGTTTTGAAGCTGTTTATCTCGTGATTAGATCAACGGTGTCTGCATAGTGACATATAGAGAGGATATCTACTTTGTTTTAGTGAATATTGGGAATTATTTCAGGAGAGTGGACCTGAAAGTTTTATTTTTCACGAGAGCTTGCGCGAGTGAAAAATAATACTTTCAGGTCCACACAAATGAGATAATTCCCGATATTCACCAAAACAGCGTAGATATTTTATTTTTATTATATGCTTCGTGATATTTTACTGTGCAATATTCAGCACAATTCGACTGCGTACAATTTCAAGACAATACCAAAAACCTGCTGATCGTTCCTTCAAAGCGACTTCATGCGCTGAAGCGTAACGTATTTGGGAAGCTATCGTGTGGACCTGAAAATATTATTTATCATTCGCGCAAGCGCTCGTGAAAAATAAAACGTTCAGGTCTACACTCATGAGAATGTCAGATACTGACTAATATGGACTAGATTTTCTTTTTTATTATATGATACGAGACATTTTTTTGGCCCAATATTCAGCCTAATTCGACCCAAAATGCGTACGTTTCAAATCAATAACAAAGATCAGCTGATCGTTCCGTCAGGGCGACGTGATGCGCCGAAGCGTGACGTCATTTAGGATGCTACTGAGGAATATTTCTCGATGTCCATAGAGTCGATAGATATCGAGAAATATCTTTTAGATAATGTGTGATAATTCACAGACTAGCATAACATAAAACACGAAATCTGCCCTTTCCATCAATATAAAAGTCTAGGAGATAAGATTTGCTAATTTTTTACCAGAAATAATAAAAACTTGTAAATTACTGTAAAAACACAATTCGCTAAATAAAGAGCCAAAGTCGACCTTAGTGTTGGTAGGTGTGATACTGATAGATATTCCTAATGACGTATTATCTACGAATTATTTGCTCCAAACTGGCTTACCATAAAAAACAGGTTTCCTTTTGTTACTTATAATAAACTAAAACAACAGACAGCTCCGAAAGCTGTCTGTTGTTTTCGTTTATTAAACATAACAAAAAGGAAACTTGGCTTTATTTTCTACTGATGCCATAGTTTGTTTTTTTTTCTCAACGGTTTGTTGCTTCTTAACTGGACCTTCATCGCTCATCTAATAACTTCAAGAGAGATAACCTTATCGAAAGACGATTCTTATGACGAGATATATATGTCAGCGATGCTTCCCAAACCTGCCCTGTGACAGAAGCTCGCATTTGTTAGTCCTTAAAAAGTGTCGACCCATGTTAAGATTCTCCTATTCTTAGCACGAATTCCATATTCAGCTGGAGACAAGGGGTGTGTGGTTGTGATGGTTTTGTCTTGCGACAATTTATTGGAGAGGACAGACAATTTCAAATAAATTGTGACAAAACCACTTCATCAAAAATTGAAAGATCTCTGAGTACCAGAATTACCCTACTATACTATACAGTTATGTTTCTTGACAGGCATCGGTCGTGTCCAGATTTTATATCTGTTCAATTGATATGTTCTGATGGACATTATTTTGTGCCCACCACAATTGTATTTCTTGTATTCTCATGGGTGCGCGGTGGCTTAGTGATTACAGCATTGAACTTCAAACCGAGCAGCCCACAGTTCGATCCCCATCTTGGGTAACTGGTTGTGTCCTTGGGCAAGACACTTCATCTCGATTGCCCGTGGCTCTGTAAGGCGTATTTCACGTCGACGGTACACTTATCTTCAATCAATGCTAACTCTGCTTGCGCGGAGTTAGCACGTAGGGGAGTCTGGCAGTTGCTCGCCGTTGCTCGGTGGTTCTCTCCGGGTACTCCGGCTTCCGCCACCCGTAAAACAGTCCGACACGATGTGAGCCCTGCCGTCGGAAGTGTCGTTAAACCCAAAAAAATAAATAAATAATTTTCCTGTATTGTACTGGCTCTGTTGAATCACAAAATTACAGCGGCGTTGGGTCGCCGTCCGTGCACTTTTCAGTACATGAGGTGGGATATCGATTTTTCGAAGAACATAGAACCACCATAAAATATACCAAGTCCTCTTTACATCAAACACTGGTGATCACAATAACGGCCAGAATCAACATAATTAGTAAATGTTGGAAGCAGTAAGGAAGAGGAAGTATTTATGATGACAACGGAAGTAGAGGCAGCGCAATTTATGGACATGTAGAAGTCGATAATATTATGGAGCGGTACATGATGTTCTCATCTTCTCGGGAATCTAGTAGAAACATTTGCAATCAGCTCGAATGACCAGCAACCACAGTCTGTTAAAGGGGAAGGGATGGCGTTCATAACCCAGGAATTCTTCTGTCATCTTAGGGAAAGGGTCCAGGCCCATGTCGTTGGAAAATTTGCTTCCTTGGGGTGGGGGGGGGGGGGGGGTCCAATTCGGAATTTGTTTTTGGGGAAATGTAACAGAAAAAGAATACGAAGTGTTCCCTACAAATTGAACGGAGAACATAAATACAGAAGCTACTACACGTAATGAATTTTATAACAACATTCACCACATGCCCAATCCAGTCTCTGATTTCTGTTGAACTATGTTTATACTCTTAGTTCTCCAAAACGTATATATAACTGTGCATTTGTCTGTACTTTGACCGTCTAACTTCTGTGGACTTGTGGTTTCTTGGCAAATCTTGGCTGCCTATATAGGCAGCCAAGACTTGCCAAGAAACAACTGACAAGGTTCTTAGAATGTAATTTGCAATGCTTCTAAAAACTGTGGGGCACTTGATTTGTTGCAACTAAAATTGAAGATAGCCGGAGCTAGGCCTTTAAGGGTCAAAGAAGAACTCGTTATTTCCCCTTGATTTTAGTAATTATGACTGTGTTGTTCAGGACACCAACTGTGTGTTACACTTCTGTTTGAGTTGGGACTGAGATCGGGAAATTTGTTATTCAAATTGGGAAAAACCATGCCCAAATGCCATTTGGAAAAGGTCAAATATTTGGCCCTTGTAGACACCCAAAGGAATTCCCGCAATCCCCTTCCCGGTTTAAGTCAGACTTTCTTACGTTTATGGTTCAATGGCGACAAAAGGCGGATATCATTTTGCAACGAAATGTATAATGTATTGCCTTGTGTGGTGGGAACTCATTCACAACTTTCACAACATGGATAAAATAGGGAAACAGTTTGGCAGGCAGCGCGGTGTACTTGTGGCAGACGGCAATGCAAGACATTTTTGCAGATACCACTGCATCGCGTGATGATGCAAGCCTGTTTCGAACTACAACTACACTTGACCATTTTCGTGAATTGTGTAGGGGCTGCATCAATTCTAGGTGAGGTTGCGACATGACGGAGGATATTGGGCTGCTCGTTACGGATCCACCCATATCCGGGGGAGGAGGGGGGGGGAAATGGTCTCCATAGGGAGATGTGTTACAGTTTCCGCAAAACCATACCTTTGTCTGGTGTTGACCGCCTTTTACAGTTTGTTCAAATGCCTCTAAGGAGGGAGGCAGTTGGGCTACTTTGGGGAAAATGTCCGTGGCTTAGCCAGTCATGTGAGACCAAGCGTTGGTCCTTGTTTGGTGATATCCGTGGCACCGTGTTAAGGAAGCCATAGCGCCAACTAATTAGGATAGTTGCTTCTCGTCAACACGTGGAAGGCTAGTATCGGGATTGCCAACACCTTCGGCAGAAATGTTATGGAGTTTGTGAGGACACTGACTTGCCTAATTCCAAACCATTGTGCAGCCGTGTCACACCCAGAGACAGCATGTGCGGCTATAAGTTTTGAAACGATGTCTTAGTTGGTAAGGTCACTCTCACCATTGTCAATAACCTTTCTATCATTTCCCGTAGTCATCTTCGATTTCTTTGGACACAACCAATACACTCTAAAATCAAGAGGATGCGAGGACACTGGCTTTCCTCATTCCAAAACATTGCGCAACCGTTTTACACACAGAGACAACATGTGCGGCTATAAGTTTTGGAACGATGTCGTAGTAGGTTCGGACACTCTCACCATTGTCAATAACCTTTTTATCATTCCCCGTAGTCATCTTCGATTCCATTGAACACTATCAATACACTATAAAATCAGTTGGGTTAAAAGTTAACCCAAATCAAATGAGTTGAGGGAATATGAAAAAAACTGGTTTTAGAGTGTAGAAATCTGCTTGTAAAGCAAAAGCATCTGTGTCATCAGAAATAACATTCACATGAACAGGTTATGCTTTTCCATGATATGAAAGACTTGCCGACATACCGTACAGCCTTCGTGGACTGGTCGTAAGCCACGCGTGGGCAGCGATGTCCACGGATGCGTTTACCAGGTAATAAAAGTCAGCAGCAGCAAAATTTCAATTAATGAAGCACCGGGTACATTAATTAAATTTGTGTTGATTATTCCTATAATTAGTGTTTGGAATCTAATATTATAGCGTCCGTGGAAATATTGCCCACCCGTGGAAAGTGACTAGCCTTACTGTATTACATCTGCTTCTTTATGGTTCGACCTCAGTTCAGAGAGGGCTCGCTCTCTGCCCTCACTAACCTGGGTGTGAATTTTACCTCTGCCTGTCTCAATAAATGTGTTGAAATACCTCTCTTGGGAAGCTCTGGAAACTATTTTAGAGTATATAAGGCCAATTGGTTGCACCTTGATTTTTGTATTCGACAAAGGTATGTTTGCAGATAATTTGTTATGGTTAGAGGCACTTTTTGTTCTCTCAGTTCGGCCTGCTGACATAATACTATATTCATAGTACCTGTCGAAAATGAGGAACACAAAATTAGTTCTGACAACAGAAAAGATATAGATTTGGAAAGAATGCATTAAATCAACTACACTGCCATTGGAAGGCCAATAAACAACCCAGAGGATTGCACATTCATCAACAAGAGAACAATCAGGCGACGGGGTTGTCTGCTAGACACATCACATGTTTTGACCTCAGGACAGATTTGGCCTTTGCAACGTGGATGTCCACATTTTCCGTGAACATTGATAGAGGGACCGGTGCTAATTCACGTATCGTTAAGTCGGATATGGACATTGGTCAACAGGATGACTGAAGAATTTTGGAGTTCGAAGGGAAGGTGCAGCCATTTTTTCACATGCTCCGCGACCAGATGACACCATATTATCCGCGATATCGCGTGGGCATCCATTATGTCCATATGTTATTGCGAATGATGCCACGCCCCTAATCAGTTATAATTCCTCAGCGGGACTCGTGCAAACCGTTTTACGTTGGCTTCTCCTTTTCATAATTTGAATCAGTTTATAGAAAATGTGGTTATATTTTTGCTGGAAAACATTGTGGTTATCTGCAAGAAGCGGCGGGAGGGCCACACTGACCTTCCCTTTTTGAACTTTTGTACGGGAATTACAATTGAGTCTTCAAAAATCCGATCGCACTCGTAATGTTTTGACAAACTTTCGGCAGGGATGTAGGGGTCACTCAAGTTTCCCCTCTCTCGTCGTTGCATCCACGCCTCTGGTCAAAGAGAAGCGATAAAATAATGTATTTTCATTCAATGCTATCGAACAAGATAGCAGGAAATGTTTAACAATTATTTTTAAAAATATATTATCACGATAGATGTAGATCATCTTACCGGATGTGACGAACACCACGCATTAAGTTAATATCAACATCTCTGTGCGCTTTCGGCGTTAGGAAGTTTTAATTTCAATTAAAGGGGGTGTTGTGGTTCATTGGTTACAAGGTGGATGGTTCGATCCTGAACCGTATCTTTTGCGTTGTGTCCTTGGGCAAGATACTTACAGTCCGGCCGCCGTGGACTGGTCACTTTCCACGGGTTGGCGATATTTCCACGGATGCAATAACATCAGATTACAAACACTAATTACAGGAATAATCATCAAAAGTGTAATTAATGAAGAACCGGGTACAACCCGGTGGTTCATTAATTAAAATTAGTCTGGTGATGATTTTTATAACCTGGTACACGCATGCTTGGACATCACTGCTCATGTGTGGATAACGACCAGTCTACGGCGACTGTACTGTAATCCCAACTGCCTAGGTGGGTGCTCGGTGACGCAGTCTTCTAAGGCGTACTGCACGTCTCTGGTGTACGTGCCTCTAACCGATTCTAAGAATGCGCGTGTGCGAGGTTAGTGAGTTGGGGAGTCGAACGGTTTCTCGTCGCTGCTCAACGTATCTCTCCGGGGACCACTGCATCCTTCACCTGTAAAACTTTTCGACACGATATGACACTGGGTGATGAAAGTGTCACTAAATAAAAAATAAAAAAAATAAATAAATAAATAAATAAATAAATAAATTTATTGACTGAATGCTGTCCCGGTGGGGGACTGGGTTAATGTAGGCCTCCTCGTTCGAGGATCGCGACGAATCAGCGGAAGGCTGAACAATTATTATTAATTTATTAATTAATTAAGCATCAAAATGCGCATAATGAAAACAGAACCTACTTTTCTTGAGTAGGTACTATAATTAAGTCATTTTTGACTACATGGAAAGTTTTCACGAGCGGCTCCAAGAATGTCGCGAGTGAAGACTTTAGCTTCCTTTACAGTCACGAATGATCGGCGCCGTAGTAGTGCCACACAGGGGAAAAGACCTATGTTGTTATAACAAGATAAGGAAGTTGTGACTACTTAGTTGCCTTGTTTTTAGAACATAGCTATGTTGCTACAAAAACTGAGTTTTTTTGTTATAACAACATAGCTGTGTTGTTACAACTTAGTTATCTTGTTATAACAATATAGCTACAAATGAGATACTTCTAGTACCCACTTAAAAGAGACTGGTAACGTCTGTATATTGCACACTGGAGAAAACAGCAAGGGTATGTCCATCTTTTGCGTGTCTTTGCGCCACGCGACTGATGCTACTACGATCATATTGTCGGACTGAAGTACACACTGTGTGCGCATGTCAATGATGGCGCGAGGTATTGGTGTGAACTCGATGGTATACATCCTCTCATTAAAAGTTTGGAATGCTCCCACCCCCTCCCCTTCTCAAAAATTTATGTGTCCTGTAATGTGTGTTTGTCATACAATTTCACCGATTATGACAGTTCCTGCCCTGATGGAAATTCCACTCCTCGTCAGGGACGTGGGACCCGGAAGGCATAGGAGACAAGTGCCCCCACCCCCAACCCCCCCCCCAAAAAAAAAAACAAAACAAAACAAATCAAAAATATCCCAACACAATTTCCCTACATAGTTGAGAGAGAGAGATATTGTGCCCAAACTAGTTTATCGATCTATTATTACACAATAACACTACCACCTAGAGAGAATCAGGGGCTCCCGCACGGCTCACTGCAGACACATGAAACATGTGTTTGTCTTTTGGATTCCCGTCATTGAAATGTTATTGGGTATTAGCAGGAAGGGGCCGTCCAGATTCTTTACCCTCGTATGATTTTCATCTAAAGCATAGGCAGCTGATTTTTTCACTCTGCGAATTTGTTGAACATGGTGCCAGAAATGTGCAATTTTCTCACCTCCAGAGGTCTATAAGTCACGAATGAAGCTTTGTGTATTGTTTTTTTTTTTTTTTTTTGCCCTCACATCAGATACAGGAGCCACCACTGATATAGATATCAGTATGTGGATTGTCTTCTACGGTGCTGTCGTCGTGGATTGGTCGTAATCCACGCGTGGGCAGTGAGGTCCACGCATGCGTTTACCAGGTATAAAAATCATCAGCAGTAAAAAAATTAATTAACCCTTTACCCAACGTAACGGCCAAAACCGGCCAGCGCTATTCTCAAAAATCGCCAATTAATTTTCAAAATATTTTCATTTTTTGTCTCAAAAACATAGGTTATGACCCCTCGTTGGAACGAGCTCGTCGAGCTCGTTCCAACGAGGGGTCATAACCTATGTTTTTGAGACAAAAAATGAAAAAATTTAGTTATTCAAGAATTTTTTTTGCAAGTGTCGTCTGCTTTTCACGTTAGGTAAAGGGTTAATGAAGCTCCTGGTTCTACCGGGTGCTTCATTAATTAAATGCTTGTTGATTATTCCTCTAATTTGTGTTTGAAATCTAGTATTATTGCGTCCGTAAAATTATTGGCCACCCGTGGAAAGTGACGAGTCCCTCAAAGACTATACTGTATAACCGGGTCCCACCCCATTTCAGGTCGAAATGCTTCCACAGTCTCTTCTCCGCTTGTATTTTTTCTTTTGTTACGTCTATTTTATTGTTCTGTTTTTATGTGGTGAAAAAGTGTGTGTGTGGGGGGGGGGGGGGGGGGGCGGTGGCGTTGCGGTAACCGGTTTTCGTCAGAGAAGTTAAGCAACGTCGAGCCCGGTTAGTCCTCGGATGGGTGACCGTCTGAGCGATCGATTCGGACTCCCGCGCTGTGTCCTTGGGCAAGGCACTTAACCCCCGTTATCCACATTGGGGCACGATGACGCCGTGTACTAAGGCGTACTGTACGTCGATGGTGTGCATGTCTTAAACCAATCTAACACTGTCTGTCCTGCAGTGCGGAGTTACGATGTTGGGGAGCTGGCAGCTGCTCGTCGTTGTTTGGTGGTTCTCTCCGGGTGCTCCGGCTTCCTCCATCCGTAAAACTGTCACGGTCATGATTAGCCATTATGCATAAGTATGTGACCTTAAACACCAATTAATAAATAGTATGTAGTGAATCATTCAACGTGCTTAGAGCGAGCAAAACGTAATTGTGAGAATTTTAATCTGTTTTTGGTTTGACTTTCAAAGAGGGAGATCCATCATTATCAAACAATAAGCGACTTGAAATTGTCTGATGAATTACTAGCTTTTGTGTGGTGTATATAATCGATCTTCTTTTAAATTTAACCCTTTACCCAACGCAGACGATATCAAAATTTATTATTTTAAATATCATTTTTTTCAAATTTTTCAAAATATTTCAACAAAACCATATAATGTGACCCCTCATTGGAACGAGCTCAATGAGCTCGTTCCAATGAGGGGTCACATGATATGGTTTTGTTGAAATATTTTGAAAAATTTAATTGTTTTCAACTGCTCAATTTGCATATTACGCGGGCGGATGCGGGCGATTCGTTAGGTAAAGGGTTAATCACCAGTTTTGGACTCTGGTAACTTTAAGGTGCTATATTAGTCATGGAATTTTGTTTATTTTGAAATTCCCACCTCTGCTATTCCTTAAATGCAAATTAAATATACACAAAGTATGCATCAAAATGAAGGTTGGGAGGTATAGAACACGAAAAATATGTGAAATCAACTCATAGAGTTGACAGCAGGCACCACTGGTTCCTGGAAGTCTTCTACCGTATTCGTACCAGAACTGATAAGAAAATAATATTTCACGAGAATGACTTGTGGCCAAATGTGCTTCACATATCCAAGAACAAAGTTTGGGCATCAAAATCCTTCAAAACGCAGCGACAGAGTTGCATGGGTGTAAATTCCAAACGTGACGCTCTGTTTACATATATTCTTACTTTCGATTTCCGGTCAACGTCATCGGACAGAGAAAGCATCGATATACAACGCCGTCTAAAATCAAAATTAAGGTCGCCTTAATACAGCATACTATTATTATATCGAGACTGCACAGTTACCATATTCTATGTAAGGTTCATGACACTTGTTGAAATTTCTTAGAATTACGATTTTGTTTTTCGATGGAAATTCGTGGTATCTAGTGATTTGCGCATGTCCGTCGAATATGGAATCCACCTTCAATAAAAATGCAGACAGTGTTGTGCTTTTCCCAAATGCAGTCCTTTCGTTGCACTTTAAAGTGTTTTGGATGCCTAGCTTTGTTCTTGGATATGTGAAGCACATTTGGCTACAAATTTTTCGCGTGAAATATTACTTAATTATCAGTACTGGTATGAATACGATACCAGACTTCCAAGAACCAGTGATGCCTGTTGTCAACTCTATGAGTTGATTACATATATGTTTCGTGTTCTGTACATCTCAACCTTTAATGTGATGTATAATTTGTGTATATTTAATTTGAATTTAAGGAATATGAGAGGTTGAAATTTAAAAATAAACAAAATTCTCTTACTTATATAGCACCTTTAGCCACGGCGTGTCGTGAGTTAATGTAATCGATTATTGCTTGGGATATGGCAGGATGCCGTTGTAGTGATTAAGTGTTTCTGATCGATCAGAACATAAACTGATCTACTTGGACTGATAATCTTATCGTGGCAGTCACTGGAACGGGACTGCATGTGTCAATGAACGGGGATGGAAGATTAAATTATTTTGCTGTAGCAACAGCCTTTATCAGGTGTAATAACGTCTTCACCATTCAACAACTGTGCTCTAATATGTTTTGCCATTTATAATACTGTCGGGCGGGTCGGGCGGAGGGGGTGGCTTCAGAATTTAAGTTTATTTAAATTCCAGAGGAAGCTCTGGGCATAACAGGTAAATGCAGAGACTTAATAAAGGGGGTTTATGATGTGTTTGTGTGTGTACCCCCTCCCCACCCCCTCCCCCCCCCCCTTAATTTCTTATGTGGGGACACTTTCGACTGGACTGGAGTCTTAGATATCTAATCCCTTTTGTTAGTTCAGTGGTGAACACTTTGTAAATGTATTCGGATTCGGATTCGAATACGAATTGTTTTACTATTTACTGAGGTTTAATGACAGTTTTAACAGCCAGGGCCATATCGTGTCTAACGAATACTTTGCAATTATACGAATATAAAAACAGAAATATTCAAAATTTCAGAAACAATTCTGTACATGTGAAGTGAAGCAGTTTTTTTCGATTGATACCATAGGTTGTTGTCTGGGGGAGATAGGAACAATACATTACATTTCGGATCTGATGGATTAATTTGGGCTTTTAGTGACAATACTTTTTCATCACTCTGCTTATAAATGACTGTCACGCTAGTCTTGATGAAAAAACTGATGAATACAGTTCAAATGAATGGCTTCACGCGACGAAGGGGCACGGGGACGGTGTAGGTTGTTCAGCCCCTCTCGACTAGTGACGTGACATTCAGGCGGTAAGAAAGTTTGATCTGAGCTGGGAGTTGAGGTGGGGATCTAATGTTGGTTTCAATGCATTCTCTTCACCTCAGGTGATGCTTTGGACAGAGATTTGCATAATGGCTCCTGCAGAAGCTGGATATTTTCCTCCAGGTATATTGCCTTTTCTTTCGACTTCCGCATGTATTTCTCATGTTCCATCTGTTCCACTCTTCAGTCACCCGTTGCCATCTAGCCCCATTAAGCATCTCTCTAACGGTTGCCGGGGGCGCCGCCTCCTCGACAACGGTCTTGTTCAGAGGACGAGAAGAAGTCAGAGAGAAGGTAAAAACGCACTATCCTCCATCTTCCTCTCGTGACCGAGAGCATGTTGTTCACATCCGACTCTTCTCCATGAAAAGAAAGAACCGTGATGGTGTTAAACACGACCACAGAATCGCCATTCTCAACCGTTTCACTCTACTTTGAGAGGTGAACCGAGCTAGATGCGGACGATCCTGGGGCAGGGGGAATGGGATAGAGGAAGGTTTACCAACTCCCTTCTTCTTCAGAATCTTTTTCTTTAGCGTTTACGTTTCCGGTTCCAGGGCCTCTGTTTTCTATGAGTCGTGACCGCTGCAATAGTGGTCATTCACACAAAAGGTACTACCACCATCCTCCCCCCCCCCCCCCCGAGGAAGTCAGTGTCTTCTTTCTCTCAAGGTCAACTGCTAGGCACATATTGTCCTCCTTCACCTGGATAGTTCAGATGAGAGCAAGCAATCCTAGCATTGTTGTACTGACCCCTTCTGGTAAATCCACTGAGAGCTTATCCCTTTACCTAACACGCAAAACAGACGACACCTGCAAATAGAATTCTTGAATATCTATATTTATTTTTGCCTCAATAACATAGTTTATGACCCCTCAATGAAACGAGCTCAACGAGCTCGTTCCAATGAGGAGTCATATAAGCTATGTTTTGAGATAAAAAAATGAAATAAGGAAAATTGAATTGTGGCTAGTGCGTTTAGCGCTGGAGGGTTTTGGCCGTTACGTTGGGTGAAGGGTTAATTGGCACGTCTTTTCATCTTCGCATCAAAAGCGCGAACATGAGCCATTTGATTGGAAAACGACTTACAGTTGACATCATTTTTACAATTTTTATTTATATATTTTTATAGTTCATTTTTTTTTTTTAGCATTGTCAAATTGATCACTTCAAGTAAATCCAATGAGCGCTTAATTGTTACGTCTTCATACCTTGGCGTTCCAAAGAGCGAATATGAGCCATTTGAATGGAAAACTATTTACGATTGACATATCATTTTTACAATTTTTATTTAATCTTTTCTATAGTTCATTTTTTGTAATTTTGCTTTTCGCTTTGGGTGAAAAAGTGTTGCCTCTGGTGAAAAACGTTCACCTCGAGTGGAACTTTCAGTCTTGAGTGACAGTTTTAGCCACGGTAAACATGGGTGAAATACTTTCTAAACGGGGTGAAAACTTTTCACCGAGGTGGTAACTTTCCGCCGGAGATACAAAAAACACTCCATCCAGGGTGAAAACGTTTCATCCAACGAAGTAACGTTCCAACCAAGGTGAAAACTTTTCACTCGGGGTCGAAACTTACCACCTAGATTGAATATTATTCACCCGAGGTGAAAATTTAAAATTACGGACTAAAATAAATCTCGATGTTTCCATACATCTATAACGCACACATTTGTATTTATTACACACCCATTTAAAATTAAAGTTTGTTCACGACATTCTAGGATGTGTGATACAAATAAACTTTTATCGCATACGTGTGGGATATAGATTTTTGCACATTTTTAATGTAAAAATGGAACCAGTCATGTTTCTGGGGATACAGTACATGGGCCTGTTTCGATACAATGGGTCATTTATTTTGATGTTGTAAAGTGGATGTTAGCGGTCTACAGTATCTGAGTTTCGAATGTTTCCGTAGAAACTCATATCCTATACAATGACCGACCATCAAAAGAAATTTTCTAATTTATTTTCTTAACGTGAACACTATGGACTATGTGATTAAAAAATCCGATGGATTAAAGTATGACATGGCAACGACTGACATGCAGTTCAAACAAACGAACAATGTGAACAGAATATAAAAGCGTCTATGAGTGATGTCGTTTTCGTTTATTAAAAATAACAAAAGGAAACTTAGCTTTATTTTCTACTGATGTCACAGGTTTTTCCTGAACGGTTAGTTGCTTCTTAATTGGACCTTCCTCGCTCATCTAATAACTTCATGAGACATAACCTTATCGAAAGTCGATTCTTATGACGAAATATGTCAGTGATGCTTCCCCTACCTGCCCTGTGACAGAAGCTCGCATTTGTTAGTCAATAAAAAGTGACGACCCACGTTAATATTCTCATATTCATAGCACATATTCCATATTCATTTAAAGACAAGGGGTATGCGGTTGTAATGGTTTTGTCTTGTGACCATTTATTGAAAAGGACAGACAATTTCAAATAACTTGTGGCAAAACCACTTCACAGAAAATCGAAAAATGTCTGAGTAGCTGAATTACCCTACTCTTCTACTATAAAGTTATGTCTGTTCACAGGAATCGGTTAAATCTGACCAATTGATATGTTCTGGTGGACATTATTTTGTGCCCATCCCAACTGCATTTTTCGCATGGGAGCGCGGTGGCTCAGTGGTTACGGTATTGAACTTTAACCCTTTACCCAACGAATCGCCCGCATCCGCCCGAGTAATATGCAAATTCAGCAGCTGAAAAAATATTATTTTTCGAAAACTTTCAACAAAACCATATCATGTGACCCCTCTTTGGAGCGAGCTCGTCGAGCTCGTTCCAAGGAGGGTCACATGATATGGTTTTGTTGAAATTGTTTGAAAAAAAATTAAAATATGATATTTAAAATAACAAAGTTTGATATCGTCTGCGTTGAGTAAAGGGTTAAACCGAATGGTCCACGATTCGATCCCCGCCATGGGTAACTGCGTTGTGTCCTTGGGCAAGGTAAAGGGTAAAGGGTTAAACCGAATGGTCCACGATTCGATCCCCGCCATGGGTAACTGCGTTGTGTCCTTGGGCAAGGCACTTCAGCTTGATTGCCCATGTGGGAGAACGCTGGCGCTGTGTATGAAGGCGAACTGCTCGTCGATGGTACACTTGTTTTCAACCATTGTTAACCCTGCTTGTGCGGAGTTAGTACGTAGGGGAGTTTGACGGTTGCTCGTCGTTTCTCGGTGGTTCTCTCCGGGTACTCCGGCTTCCTCCACCCGTAAAACTGTCCGACACGAGGTGGTCCTTGATGTCAAAAGTGGCGTTAAACTCCAATAAACAAATAAATAAATTTCTAGCGTTCTACTGGTTCTGTTGAATCATAAAATTATCGCGATTGTTGGTTCGCCATGCAGTGCACTTTTCAGTACATCAGGTAGGGTATCGATTTTTCGAATAAAAACAGAATATCCATAAAAAATATATAAACCTCTTTACATCAGACACTGGTGATCACAATAACGGCCAGAATCAACATAATCGGTAAATGTTGGAAGCACTAAGGAAGAGCAAGTATTTATTATGACAACGGAAGTAGAGGCGACACAATTTATGGACATGCACACAATCTGAAGTCGATAATATTATGAAGTGGTGTAAACAACTTCTCGGGAAGCTAGTAGAAATATTTGCACTTGTTTTGTAAAATTGCATGTGAGTGCATTGAAAAGTCTTGTTGCACTCAAGGGACAAATTTAACAATTTTATTAAGTTGGGTAACATATTGGACATAAACCATTTAATTTTTGTTTTTTAAGTTTGCATTGGTTATCAAAAGAGAATATGTGGCAACCAAAAGGACCGTGCGGGAGGGCCTGAGAAACAGATTTTTAACCTTTTTAGGCCTAACCCAGGAATTCTTCTGCCATCTTTGGGCATGGGTTTCGGGGTACATGTCATTGGAAAATTCGCGTCGCGAGGGCTCCAATTCGGAATTTGTTTTGAGGAAAATGAAACTCACAAAGAATAACGAAGTATTCCCAACGAATAGAACTGAGAACATAAATACAGAAGCGACTACACGCAGTAATAGAGAGTAATCGCTTGACTGGACTGGTAACGTGAAATAATTCATGAGAGGTGATTGACGTTGTACAAACGTGAGTGCGCGAATGCGCACGAGTGTTTTACAATATAGTCCCTCGCCTCGAATGAATTAGTTCACGTAATCGGTCCAGTCAAGCGATTACTCTGTTTATTACTTTTCATTATTAACGATAATTATATTACTTAACCCTTTGCCTAACGTAACGGCCAAAACCGGCCAGCACTATTCTCAAAAATCGCCAATTAATTTTCATTATTTTTTTCATTTTTTATCTCTAAAACATAGGTTAAGACCCCTCATTGGAACGAGCTCATCGAGCTCGTTCCAATGAGGGGTCATAACCTATGTTTTTGAGACAAAAAACGAAAATGATAGTTATTCAAGAATTTGTTTTTGTAAGTATCGTCTGCTTTTCATGTTAGGCAAAGGGTTAAAAAAACAAAAAGACAATGAAGGCCCCATTACACCCACGGCAAAGCGTCTTCGTTTGCGCACACGGATACATGACCCAATTGTTGATTGCATAATTCACTTGTGAAGTTATCGTTTATAATCAAACCCGGAAATCCCAGTAAATCACACTTTGGAAAGTAATAAAATTTTATAATAACAGTCATGTGAAATCATGCCCAACCCAGTCTATAATCTCTATTAAAATATGGTTAACTCTCCAAAACGCGTATACAATTTTACATTTTTCTACACTTAGACAGTTTACCTTCTATGGACTTGTAGGGGTTTCTAGGCAAATCTTGGCTATATATATATGCAGCCAATACGTTTCATGAAACAACTGACCAGGTTCTTAGAATGTAATTTGCAATTGTATCTAAAAACTGTAGGGCACCTGTTTTGTTGCAGTAAAAGCTGATGAAAGTCGGAGCTAGGCCTTTGAGGGACAACGAAGAACTCGTTGTTTTCCCTTAATTTTAGTAATTATGACAGTGTAGTTCAGGACAGCAACTGTGTATTACATTTTTGTTTGAGTGGGGACTGAGATTGGGACATTTTTTTATTTAAATTGGGAAAAATCATGCCCAAATGCCATTTCGAAAAGGTCCAATATTCGACCCCTATAGGCACCCAAATGAGTTCCTGCAATCCCCTTCCCGGTTTAAGTCAGACTTTCTTTAGTTTATGGTTCAGCGGTGATAGAAGGCGAATATCATTTTGTAACGAAATGTATAATTTATTGCCTTGTGTGTGGGAACTCCTTAATGCAAAACATAAAAAAGAGCGACAACTTTCACGACACAGATAAAACAGAGAAACAGTCTGGCGGCCAGCGCGGTAATCTTTTTGCAGACGGCAGTGCAAGGCATTTCTGCAGATACACAACTGCATCGCTTCCTGCTGCAAGCCTGATTAGAACTACAACTACATTTGACGATCTTCGTGAATTGTGGAGGGGCTGGCTCAATTCTAGGTGAGGTTCCGATAGCAATCCTGGTAATTCATCCTTGCTTCCTCAGCAAAAAAATTGCTGAGAAAAACTTGTGCTTCTACGGCAATTGCTGTTCGATTGTGTAAAAATCATCAGGGGGCAGAGTATACATGTAGCCTCAATTGCCATGCATATGTAGTATGCCAATATCATGAACCAATTGAATGCTGAGAAAAAAATCTTAAAAGTAAGCAGGCGACTTGCTCAATATGTATAGTAAGAGTGAAAATAAGATGTAGCATAACCACAAATTAAGTATCTCACTACTTTCATGTTGACAGCACCAGAATCTGACATCAGTTTCTGGAAAGCTCTGTAAGAGCTTTCCCGAAACTGATGTCAGATTCTGGTGTTATCAACATAAAAGAAGGGGACAAAACACATAGTTTCTAGTGGTTACCCTGCAATTTGTACTGTAAATTGTAAGATTAGCAATATAGCATAGTGCAACCCACATGGTTTGATTCCTTGTGTAACCTGGAAGTTTGTGCAATTTCTGCCACCACAAGGTTTTCTGAAGAAGCCATCCTCGGCTGTATTTTTGCTGTGAATATTTTTCGTTTCCTCGGCATTTTCCTCGGCGCTGCTGATTGCTGAGGGTGAATTACCAGAACTGCGATAGGAGCAAGCGTCTTGGACTCCTCTTCACGGATCCATCCATATCCCGGTGAGTCTCGATTGGCAGATATGTTAGAGTTTCCAGAAAACCACACCATTGCCGGTGGTGATAGCGTTTTACATTTTGTTCAAATGTCTCTGAGGTGAGATGCAGTTAGGCTACTTTGGGAAAACTGTTCGTGCCTTAGCCAGGCTTGCGAGACTTGCTTTTGTCATATCCGTTGCAGGGAAGCCATAGCACCAACCAATTAGGATTGTTGCTTCTTTGTCAACATGTGGAAGGCTAGTATCTGGGTTGCCAACACTCTCGATAGAAATGTTAGGAAGGTTTTTGAGGGCAATGGCTTTCTTAATCCCCAAACATTGCGTAATCGTGTCACACACAGGGACAGCATGTACATCTGTAAGTTTTGGAACGGTGTCCAAGTTCGTTTGGACACTCTCACCATTGTCAATGACATTTATATCATTCCCCGTAGTCATCTTCGATTTCATTAAACACTACCAATTCATTCTAAAGTAAAATCTTTGGCAGATGGTTTGGGTTGATATTTGACCAAACTGATTTTAGAGTGCATAAATGTGTCAGTAATGCAAAACATCTGTATCATCCGAGATAACATTTTATCCCATAAATGGCCGTTTATTTGAACAATGAAGGCCTTGGGTAAATTTTTGCTTTATTCACCTAGTAGGGTGATAAATTTTCCCCGAAGGTTTAACACTGAAAGAATTTATTCCCCCAGTAGCGAAGGACTTGTTGACCTCTGGCCTCTACCACATTTGTCTGCATAATTAATAGTTCGATTGTTGATTTCTTTAAATCTTTTTTGAAAGTATTACACAATGCCAGTAGAAAACACCACACACTGCTCATATAATAAAGTATTTTTGCAAGTTTAGCTCCAGTTTGTAGTGGAATTATTTTTAGACAAAATGTATTACTGCGCCTTGTTTATTTTTCCCAATTTTGCTGGCCGATCGAATTGGACCCATGTGCTCCTCACTTCTCGCTGTGTTTTGTAGCGAATTATAGCACGATTTTGCCGCGACTGCCCTGTAGAAGATTTATGGGATAAACAAAATAAACGTATGTGTTTTCAAGTAAAAAATTTATTCTACTCGTAGAATTAAGAATGAAACCGACTCCCCAGAGGCTCGTCGGTTTCATTCTAAATCCTACTCGTAGAATAATTTTTTTACTTGAAAACACTGTACGTTTATTCTATATATAACATTCACGTGGACAAGCTTATGCTTTATCATGATATGAAAGATTTGCTGACATACAGTACAGTCTCGGTGGACTGGTCGTAATCCACGCGTAGACAGTGATATTCACGCATGCGTTTGCCAGGTAACAAAAACCATCAGCAGCAAATTTTTAATTAATGAAGCACCGGGCTGTACTCGGTGCTTCATTAATTAATTTTTTGATGATTATTCCTATAATTCGTGTTTGGAATCTAATATTATAGCGTCCGTGGAAATATTGTACATCCGTGGAAAGTGACCTGTGCACGAGAGCCGTACTGCATTACATCTGCCTCTGTATAGTTTGACCTTAGGTCAGGGTGGGGGCGTTTTGTGACTGCACGAAATAGTTTTCACGGGTGGCTACAAGAAAGTCGCCAGAAAGTGTTTAGATTGATTTCCTTGCAGTCACGAATTTACGGCGGTGCAGTAGCACCACACAAGAAAAAAACCTATGTTATGATAACAAGATAAGGAAGTTGTTTTGACGACTAAGTTACCTTGTTATAACAACATGGCTACATTGTTACAACTTGGTTATCGTGTTATGGCAACAGAACTATATTCTTACAATTTTGTCAAATTGTTATACTAATATAGCTGTTTGTAACAGTGCAGTGGCCGTGGACGGATCGTAAATCACGCGTGTGCACTGATGTCCACGCATGTATGGCAAAATAATAAAATTCATCACCAGCAAAATTTTAATTAATGAAGCACCGGGTTGTACCCGGTGCTTCATTAATTATTTTTTTGATGATTATTCCTATAATTAGTGTTTGGAATCTAATATAGGGTTTATATAGGGTTAACAACGTTGAATTATCTCTGAATAATACAAATATTGAGGCCGTTGGGAACGAACAAGATCAGGCCGCTCTAAAGTTCCTCGGTGTGTATATAGATGAAAATATGAAATTTAAACACCATGTTTCTGCAGTATGTTCAAGAATGGCAAGTGCAATTTTTGCCCTAAATAGGGCAAAGAAATTTCTCCCCGCAAAGGCAATGAAAACTTTGTACTTTTCATTGATCCACTGCCATCTCATATATGGTATTCAGGTTTGGGGTCATTCGACCTACACCAACAGAATTTTCAAGCTGCAAAAAAGAGCCGTCCGAATCATAACTCGGAAGGCATATAACTCGCACACAGACCCTCTTTTCAGAGATTGTGGCATTCTGAAATTTAAAGATCTCTACAGCCTTCACGTCTCCCTCTTTATGCATGACTGGATGAACAAAAAACTTCCTACGTCATTCGACAACACCTTTCAGATCTACAGAAACCCTTCGGGGATGAATACAAGGCAGACTGGTAAAATAGAAACACACAAACCAAGAACTCAATTTTCTGCAGAATTGTCGTTCCACTCCTTCCCAAGAATTTGGAATAGTATAGACCCTCTAACTCAGCAATATAGTAGACCCAAGTTCAAAAAATCATTAACGCATAAAATTTTAAGTACGTATTCCAGCCCAAACTTCAAGTGCGACAACCCAGCCTGTCCCGATTGTATCAGCCATCAAAACTCTCTGGTATCTCATCCTCCTCCCAGCACATGACCTATTGATCCCATCTAGCCGCATGATTCAAAAAGAAACTATTAAATATTCCTGTCTTTGAAAAGAACGTTTGTTACACTGATGCCAAACCGTGTTGATATATATATATATATATATATTTTTTTTTTTTTTTTTTTTGTGGGAATGGCAGGAAGACAGCCTTTTAGGCTATGCTATTTCCATGCTGTGTACTAGGTTATGTTCTTATAGATTGTAATGTTATGTTGTTAATGTACTAGTATACTGCAGAATAAAGATATATTATTATTATTATTAATATTATTACGTCCGTGGACACCTTGTCTACTCGGAGAAAGTGCCCGTTCTACAGCAATTACACCTCAGTTATCCTGTTATAACAGCATAGGCATTTCCGCTTTGTGGAGCTACTACGCCGCCGTACGAATGAGATATATGCAGTACCTAGTCAAAAGACACTGGTACCCTCAGTATATTGCGTACTGTGGAAAACAGCTAGGATATTTTCATGCATCTTTTTCTGGCGTTTGCATCACGCGACTGGTGCTGCACAGATCATATTGCCGGACTCAAGTACACACGATGTGCGCACGGCAATGATGGCACGGTTTTTTTTAAGAACGCGATGGAAGTATCCATCCTCTCATTAAAAGTTTGGAATGCCCTACCCCCTCCCACGCGCCCCTCAAAAATTACGTATCCTGTAATCTGTGTTTCTTATACAATTTCACCGATTGTGACAGTTCTTTCCCTGATGAAAATTCCACTCCTCGCCAGGGACGTGGGGACCGGAAAGCACAGGAGGCAATCGTCCCAGCTCCTCCCCAAAAAACAAAAGAAACTAGAGATGGTCTGTCACCCGGTATACCCCCACCGTGGCATATCGTCTAGTGTGGGTGACTGAAAAAGGGCATTCAGTTTTTATAAGTAAAAACAATCCAATATGGGCGCCAGTCGGCCATCTTGAAACCGGGCGGGAAAAAAATTATGTCACACACTTCCCCTCATCATGTTCATCATTTTGTGAAGTGTCTTGAAAATACGGCTTCAACTGTGGAAGTAGTTCGCTCCACAAGTTTACATGAGCAAAGGTCAGACGACGGCGACGACGACAGACCGACCGACGGACAAGTTGACTCCTATATACCCTCCCCCCAAACTTCGTTTTGTGGGGGTATAAAAAACCAAATCCAAAACATTTTCCCTATATATTTGGGAAGACAGTGAGACAGAGACAGACAGGCAGGCAGACAGACAGAGATTGGGCTAATACTATTTCTATCAATCTATTATAACACCATAACAGTACAACCAAGAGAGAATCGGGGGTTCCCTCACGGCTCACTGTAGTCACCTTAAACATGTTTTTTTTTTGTTTTTTTTTTTGATTCCTGTCATTGCAATTTTATTGGGTATTAACAGGAAAGTGGATGCCCAGATCCTTTATCCTTATATGATTTGCCTCTAAAGTATAAGCAATTGATTTTTTAGCTCTGTATTTTTAACGAATTTTTGAACCCTGATGGTATCTTCCATGTCAGTTCAATGGAAGCAATTAGAAGAATCCATATTTATTATTTGGGAGTGGACTAATTAATATTTTCGGAATATGACCGGAAAAAATATGCGGAAAATAAGAAAAATCTTGCGCTTCAGGGGTGGGTGGGTGTCCGGAACAGTCAAATAAAAAAAAAACGGCATTGTGTACTGCAATTTTTTTCCGAACCGCCACCCCCCCCCACCACCTCACCCCCCCCCCCCCGGCTCCGGGTGTGGGTTCCCTTCTATAGTATAGTCGCCGTGGATTGGTTGTAATCCACGCATGGGCAATGAGATCCACCCATGCGTTTACCAGGTAAACCAATCGCATGACATTCCCTGTGTCAAAATACATCTGTCAAATCCCGGGGTCACATAAGAAATGCCCAGAAACGATAGAAAATGACCATCAACAACACTAGAAAAGTATTAAAAAATTAAAATTTATATATGATGCTGAGAGGGAGGGGTGTCCAAAATATGTCGGAATTGTATTGTTTTGTTTTTTTGTTTTTTTTTTGCAGGATATGGTGTTCCAAATGATCGGAAAAATATGCGGAAAATAAAAACAATCTTGCGGTTTAGGTATGGGTGCATGTACGGGGCAACGGAATGCAAAAAAGACATCGTGTAATGCAAATTTTTTTTTTCCACCCCTTCCGGTGTGGGTTCCCTTCGATGGTACAGTCGCCGTGAATTGGTCGTAATCCACGCGTGGGCAGTGAAGTCCACGCATGCGTTTACTAGGTAATAAGAATCATCATCAGGGAAATTTCAGTTGGAGCACCGGGTTCTTCTCAGTGCTTCATTTCGTCCCCTGAGTTCCAATGTGTCCTATGTGCCTACTGGCACATAAAACACATTGGAACTCAGGGGACGATTTGTTGAATTTGTGATGATAATTCCCATAATTTGTGTTTGGAATTTAATATTATTGTCTCAGTAAAAATATTTCCCACCGTGGAAAGTGACCAGTCCACAAAGACCATACTGTATCAAAATGTCCCACCCAATTTCAGGTACGAAATGCTTTCAAAACCTCTTCTCCGTTTGTATTTTTTCTTTTGTTACGTCTATTTTTCTTACTGTTTTTTTTTTTTCTTATTTGTTTTACAAGGATTGGCGAACAAGTTATGCAACTTATATTAACGCCTCTCCTTGACCAAATGGCGTATGTGTTTTGTGTAGTGATTCATTCAACGTGCTTAGTACGAGCAAAACGTAATTGTGAAAATTCTGATCTGTTTTTGGTTTGACTTTCAAAGAGCGAGATCTATCATTATCAACCAATAAGCGACTTGAAATTGTCTAATGGATTACTGGCTTTTGTGTGGTGTATAAAATCATCTTCTGTTAAATTTAGCCACCAGTTGAGGACTCTGGTTACTTAAAAACACGGCGAGTCGTGGGTTGATGTCATCGATTATTGGTTGGGAAATGACAATACGCTGTTGTTTTGATTAAGTGTTTCTGATCGATCCGAAAAATGAAATGACCTATTTGGACCGATACTCAGATCGTGGCCAGCACTGGGAAGGGAATGCATGCGTCAATGGACGTGGAAGGAAGATTAAATCAGTTTGCTGTAGCAACAGTCTTTATTAGTTTCAAGAACTTCAGGCATTTAGATTACCCCAATTCCTCAACATTTACAGGTGTGCCCAAATTAGAGAAAGTGTAAAGACTTCAAGAAAGATATATAAATTCTCTCTGCCTCTTCTACATTTGAGAATAATTTCCATCATAATGTGACCATAGAAACACAAAGAAAGGAATGGTAATAAAATATTACAGGATAGGGCTGTTATTTCTTGTTTTAATGTGCCCAAATTAGGGCAAATGGGTGAGCCCAAAATAAATGAATTTAAAGGCCTGATCGTGTTAATCATTCAACAGTTGTGCTCCTAATATGTCTTGCCACTTATAATACTATCAGGGGGGTAGCGTGTTGGCAACAGAATTGAAGTCTACTAAAATTCCCAGGGGAGGATCTGAGGGTAACAGGTAAATTCAGAGACTTAAATAAGGGACTTAAATAAGGAAGGTGTATGGTGTGTGTGTGTGTGCCCCTCCCCATAAATTCTTCAGGCGGGGCACTTTCGACTGGACTGGAGTCTTAGATATCTGACCTCTCTTGATAACCAGTGTTGGGTGTGAACACATTGTAAATGTATTATTCGGATACGAATACGAATTGTTTTACTATTTTCTGAGGTTTAATGACAGTTTTAACAGCCAGGGCCATACCGTCTCTGACGAATGCTTTGCAATAATACGAATACAAATACACAAATATTCAACTTCAATTGTCTTACAACAAGAACGTAATTCACCCAATATAAGTGAAAACGTCTAGACAAAAAGACATACTGGGTATTCCAACAATGCGGGTTTCCGAGATGGTGTTTTGAAGTCGCGTCATCGTCTCTGGGCATATACCGACGAATGAGCTCGTTCCAGTGAGGGAGTCACATGAAATGGTTTTGTTGAAATATTTTCAAAAATTTAATTTTTGGAAGTGCTTAATTTGCATATTACGCGACCGGATTCATTAGCCAAAACATTACTTGTGCTTCCAATGCTTGGTCGGGAAATAGACGTTATTTTCTGGTGGAAAATGCGCTCCATGAGCGTCAAAGAAATTAGTCTACTCCATGTACGTTACACCACTGCACTTCGAAAGTAGAATAACACTAAACACGCGCAAAGTGGAGTTTAAACCTGGGAATAAAGTGTTCATTGCAGTGATAAGTCAGAACACAACGAGGGAACCAACGGCCTGATTGGGAGTTTTTCCTACATTTCATGAAGGCGCGCTTGAAACACAGAAAAACTGTAACAAGCATGTTTATGAAGAAACAGTCACCTTCGGCGGTCGGTTTACCTTCTTGCTTGGTGGTGTTTTTTGTCGAAGAATTTCTTTCATGCCATTATGTCAACCAGAGATGTAACGACCAATCATATTCATTCTTACTTAACGATTTTTTACATAAAGGATAGATTCCACGCGAGGTGTATCTCCAACATTTCTTAATGTTTGATTAGTGTCGGCTAATGTTGACGACAGACAGCAATCGTGGAAAATACTCAAGACGGCCAAGGAAAGTTTTAGCCGGCCACACAAATGGTGGTCCATGGTACCAGACTGAGGCTACTGGGGACCCAGCATGACCAGTTTCTAGTGCGGTTCGGGCTAATTAACCCTTTACCTAACGAATCGCCTGCATCCACCCAATATGCAAATTGAGCAGTTGAAAAAATTAAATTTTTCAAAATATGTCAACAAAACCATATCATGTGACCCCTCGTTGGAACGAGCCCATTGAGTCCGTTCCAATGAGGGGTCACATGATATGGTTTTGTTGAAATTTTTTTTAAAATTTAAAAAAATTATATTTAAAATAATAAATTTTGATATCGTCTGCGTTGGGTAAAGGGTTAAATAAGTAGTTGGGAAAGCCATACGTCATGACTACTACATCTATTTGTTTATTGGGGTTCAACGTCACTTTCGACGGCCGTGGTGACCTCGTGTCGGACAGTTTTATGAGTGGAGGAAGCCGGAGTACCCGGAAAGACCCACCGAGCAACGGCCAGCAACTGTCAGACTCTTCAACGTACTAACACCACACAAGCCGGGTTGGCATTGGTTGAAGACAAGTGCACCATCGACGTGCACCAGCGGATGTTGATACAACGCCACCGTTTACCCAAGTGGGCAATTGGGATTAAGTGTCTTGCCCAAGGACACAAGGCGGTTGCTGCAGGTGGGATTCGAACCGAGAACCTCTCGGCTTGCAGCCTGCATCTCTACCTACTGAGCCACCGCGATCCTCACTACATCTATTTATTCACAAATTAATTTCCAAGAAGAATGAAATTTTAAACTACAATCCGTGCTGACTAATACTCCGACTACATCATCAATGCATGCCAGTCGAGACAAATCAGTGAATCAGTTTTACACAACACCTCCACCTCCACCAACTGGTAATCTTCTAGACCCTACTGAATGAATGTACATCAACGAATTAAAGGTGATAAAGGAGAGCCATGCAGCAGTAAATCTTTCCGGCCTTCAATTCTATTGTATTTGAGAAATTTCTTGTTTTCCCCGGGAAATTAATAGTTTTGGCCCCGATCCAGAGTGATGGTTGAATGTTATTCCGTGTATATTCCATGTAACAGCAGAAGCTGTTGCGATGTTCAGAACATCTCTCTCTCTCTCTCTCTCTCTCTCTCTCTCTCTCTCTCTCTCTCTCGTCATGTGGACAATAGACTGATGAAGTGTGAACAGTGGTGTTTCCAGTTTTACTCGAGGAGAGTGTCTGTTGAAATGCAATAAAATTAGACGTTAAAAATCTATCTTTCCGTTACATTTTGAAACTAAAAAAGTAGAGAAAATGAAGAACTGAAAGCGGATGTTGAATGCTGACTCTAAGGTTCAATCGCAGAGTTTAGGAATTTGGCATTTAAACGAAAATCTTCTTGAAAACTAGGTACATGGCAACGACTTGTGCTGGGTTCCACACTAATTGGAAAAAGAAGCCGGAGTACAATTTTCTCCAATTGAAAACTTGTCCATGACTGTTGAAACAATTTATTAAGATCTGCTGGTTCGAGGTTTATTTTGGGCTGTTGAATCTACACATATTAAAAAAATGTGGTGTGTTCCCGCGCCGGCTGAGGCGCTCTATGCGAGTAGCATCGAAGCATTCCTCGACCCCCTCCCCCCCCCCCCCCCCAACACACACTATGCGATCCCGTTATTAACTTTTAGTCCTTCACGTAGCTTGACGGTCTTTACCTGTAAGTAATATATACACAAACAATCGATTTTTTTATTCCAGGTTATTATTCATTTTTGCAGAGAGACCATGGCTTACAACCCCCTGTGGCAAAAGCTCTTTGAGCTCGACCCAATGAGGGATAATAAGCTGGTTACCAAGCGATAATATCTCGTCCAATATGAAAATAACCAAGTAAGAACCACTTCATTTATTAATCCCAAATAAGTACAAAATATTCTCAGATGTGTTACAGTTTTCTAACAGTTTTGTTGTTTCTCATTCTTTACATTGAGTCCGAAGTTTCCTCTTCTTGTTCAGCTATCCGAACATCTCTGCTTTCCCACTGGGGAAAACGCGACGTTTCGGACAGCTGAACTATCTGTTCTCCCACTTCAACGAATCTCCTCTTCTAAGTTTGCGAAGAGTTTTCTATACAACTCTCTTCTTTCTTCTCTACGTCCACCAAATCCTTTTTATTGCCATAATTAGTTCCCCACCATACGCAAACTCAGCTTCAATCTAACCCCTAATGCCTGGTAACGCCAATTGCGCGGATTGCGTTCGAGGAATGACTGTAAATGATTTCAATGTAAACAAATTTGTTGCGTCTAGTAAGAAAATAAGGGGGACAACTCTAGCTTGGTTCATATCGGCCGAGATCGGCGTCATATCTGCTGAGTTTGAAGTCATATCTGTCGAGTGTGATATTGGGCATTTATACCATAATTACCTATTCTACTATATATAAAAAGCCTTTGACATAAATTTTAGCGTTGCACACCAACCGTGGTGAACACGCCAGCAATGGGAATTCGATAGTTAAAATTTACACCAACAGTGGAACTACATCCAAGTTGACGTTTGGTGACCTCGACATGAATGAAAACTTGTCTAAATTTAATGCTCGAAGCCTTGCAAAGAGTGAAATAAAAGGGGCAATTATTTTTTACGTTTTTAAATAAGTTTACCTCATAAGATACCAAACATTAAAAAGCTCGTCAGACGGGGAAATGCGGTTGATACGGATAGATACGGATGACCATCCGTATCTATCCACAGACATCCGTATCTGACCGCAGACATCCGTATCATCTGTATCAATCCGTGTGAAAACGTATCACGAAGCGCACAATATGAAAAAAGTTTTGAAAATTTCAAAACTTTTTTTCATCCGTGTGCGGATGGCCAATCCGCACAAAATCCGTATTAATCCGTATTAATACGTATCTCATCCGCATCAGATACGGATAAGTACGGTGGAAAAGGGAGTCTACCAACGCGAGGTTTGATACCACAAAATACAGCATCGCAGTGTATCTATCCGTATTGATCCGTATTGATCCGTATCTCATCCGTATCTATGAGTATCTATGCGTATCTATCCGTATCTCCTGCCGCAGGTTTTAGGTATGGCCGCAGAGTGACACGCATACATCCGTATTTATCCGTATTTATCCGCAGACCATCCGTATCTCATCCGTATTATATGCCTATTTTCCCAGAATACGTGGTATTTTCACGGTTCAGAGGGGGTCGAGATTTGTTATACGTATCTCCATCCGCAAGGCCATCCGTATCCCCGTCTGACGCGACTGTTACAAACATATGTTGTCTCGTGTTAATAAAGCATCCATAACTCGAAATAGTATGTTATTATGTTATTAAAATGAAAAAGGCCCCGTGACTTGTGAGTTTCTTTTTCTATTTCGTTTCGGAGATAAAATTGACAGCAGAAGTACCGCCCATCGGTGCTCAGGTAAACAAAAACACATTCGCACGTACGTGCGGCTGCTGCTCAGTAAAATTGAGAATAACTCATAGCGACTCTTAATAATCTGACGATCATGGAATAAATAAAATATACCCAAAGTAGTTTGGTGTACCAAAAGTTCACCACTCGTGGTGAACATTTGGAACACCAAGCCACTATGGGTATACTCTATATTTCTTCCTTAACCTAGTCCTTATTTATTGCCATCATTAATTTGCCAGCATACAAAAACTACACTTCGAAATACTCCCTTATTCCCGGTAACGTCAATTTTCCTGACTGAGTTCGACGAGTAACTGTGATAGTTATCGAAGTAAATATATTGATCGGTCATAATCTGCAAGTGATATTTACACCAAACATTGCCTTTTTAATTCTAGATTGTTTTCCAGTTTTTGCCTACAGAAAATAGCTTGCAATCCCACAGTGGTATAAGTTCGTTGAGCCGAACCTGTCCCGTAGTTTTCCTTTCATAAACAAACATTTCACGCCGCGTTTGCTCAAGCCTGCTTTGTCTTGTCAAATTTCCAACACAATACATTTGCGATTTGGTACGACAAAAAATGCTTTTTGGGTCTTTCGAAACCAACCCAGGGAAGTAAATAGCATTTTCACCATAAGAGATCGCAAAGTATCGCATCCTCCTGTGGTGTTTCCTGGCAGTGTCCACTCTGTCGTGTGCTAGTGCTGCCAGTTACTCTTAAAAATCATTGGGCACCAAACATACACCAATTGGCACCAACATTTGGCACCCAAAATATACTTTTGGTAGGTCACAGAGACTTTGTGGTTTATTATTTCTGTGTATCGTTTTCGATAAAACCTCTGTCTGGCGGCAAAAGCGTTACTTAATCATTTTTATCTTAATTAATTCTTTTTTAAAAGCCTTCCGGAAGATTATAAGTTATTCTGTTTGTTGACAGGGGACGTGGTCTCACGTTCCCAGCATGAAACATATATTCAACCTCGGCTGTCAGCCGAGGTTGAATATATGTTTCATGCTGGGAACGTGAGACCACGTCCCCTGTCAACAAACAGAATAACGTATGTGTCCCGTTCTTACACAAGTAAAATTGAATTGGAAAAAAAATCTTCATTCAATGTTTACGTACGCAATCAACGGGGCGAGATGCTCTCGATTCGTTTCGGTTTATGTTACAGTAAATTAATGAAAAGAGACCTTATAATCTAATCGGTTTCATAAATAATTACCCATGTTTACATAACTAATTGTACGTAATAACGGTACTTTTGTGTGTATTTTACATCAGTTAAATGTATTTGTCTCAGTTGATTTCAAGTGAAAAAAGACATTGCGATGAACCGTTGCTCATGGCAAAGAGACGCTTTCCTTGACAGTGGACATGAGAATCGCTGCCAGCAGACATATGCGCGTGCCCGGCGATATAAAATAAAATCAACGAGGCATTGGCCAATCAGTGCAAGGTATTGCGGTTGGTATCGGGACATAATAAATTATTTCCTACTGGCTTTTTTGGAGTGAATAAATTATGAGAAAATAATAATTCTGAAATTATTTTCTAATGTTAATAATAGACTTTTGCTTTATTTATTTATTTATTTATTTATTTATTTATTTATTTATTTACATTTTTATAATTTATGAGATTTTGCCACTAAAATACTTAAAAGTGCCAGGTGATAATACTAAATTGAAATATCGTACTTTGAGCCCAACAAGACACCATCTGCAATGCTTTTGCATTGCAGGTGGCGCCTTGTTGCACTCAAGGGAGGAAGAATGCATTGTTAATTTGTTCTCATTTATCTTCCAGATTCCAGTTGGCTCTAAAAAACTCTTGGCACACAAAAAAATTTCCACTTGGTAGAAAAACATTTCAGGCTAGACTGAATACTACTTCCCAGCAGCATTTTTCTAAACCAGTTCGCCACCGTGTGCATCCGCTCTATGACTCCGCAGATGCTTGATTAAAATTTCACTCCACAAGTTTTTTAGTGACGGTGGGGGTGGGGGGTGGGATTATTCAGTTTATTGTTTGCTATTTTTTTGACTCATCTCTTTGTTATGTGCGTGCAAATCGTAATTGGGAATAATTTATCTGCTCTTCTTTCGACCCGACTTTCAAACAGCGACATCCATCATCGTCAAACAAAAACATAACTATCAAATGGATTACTCGCTCATGTTTGGCGTAAAAATCGATCTTGTTTTTAATTTAATCGCCAGTTTAGGGTCAGGTTACTTTCAAAAACGACGTGTCGTGAAGTGATTATATCGATTATCGGTAGGGACATGACAAGGCGCTGTTGTAATGATTAAGTGTTCTTCATCGATCCGGACTTGAAATGATCTGTTTGGACCCATACTAAGACTTTTGTCGACATGGAGACTATTTTAGTTAATGAAAGTCGAAGAAAGTTGGATTCAATTATTTTGTTCAATGTACCACCTAAGTCAGTATGAATGAGGACTTAACATTTTTATGTAACGTAGCGACTATAAACGACCAGCGCTATTCACAAACGTCGACATTTAAAATAAATTATTTATGTCAAATTTTGCCTCACAATTTAGCTTCTGACTCATCATTGGAACGAACAAAAATGAAAGCTTTTAGTTGTTCCGAAAATTTTTTTTCTCAAGGACATCTGCTAATCGTGTTCGGTAAAGGTTACATGTACAACATGTCAGAGAACCGAAGAGATTCTGCCTACTTTGCGATAATGATTGCTTGTGAAAATTAAGTGCTAAGGCCACACAAAGTAGATATTCTGTTTCTCAGGCCATTATTCGTAAAATTGTATGCGGGCGAGCGGTTTTTTATTTTATTTTTCGTTTCTGTAACTATTTCTTTCCCCCATCAAAAGTTCATGTTGTTGGTTTATGTTTTAGGCCTCCTAATCTACGGAATAGCATGGGTGGTGGTGTATTTCGTCCCTCGAGAGCAAGAAGGCTTTGCAATGCTAAAGCATTGCAAAGTCTTCTTGTACTCAAGAGACAAATATTTCAATTTTAATAACTGACATAAACCATTTAATTTTAATTTTTTTAAGTTAACATTGGCTATAAAAAGAGAGCATGCGGCAGCTAAAAGGGCCATGTGGGAGGACTTGAGAAACAGATTTTTATTTTTTTTAGGCCTAAATAGTTCTTTTGTTAGCTGAGGTGCACTTTACCGTGTAGTTTTTCAGCCTTATTTACCCCCAAGAAAATATGCTTCGCGAAGTACTCTACTCACAGCCCTGCAGTATTACTTATACGCGTTACAAATGTGTCCGTGCAAACGATTTCCAAATCATCAGGACGATAATGTTCAGAAAGCACAGCCATTGAAAAGCATTTTGTTATAATGATAATACTAATTATTGTATGGAATTTATATTTCTGTTTTTCAGTGAGTGTGTTTACGATTTGCCGGCGAAATGTGTCCCGGGTTATCTTTGAACGATGACATAAGTAACATGGTGGATGCAGAATCCCTGATTCAGACTGTGTGAAAGAGAGTTTTTAGGAACGGAATGAAAACATCAGGGGAGATAATCAGAAAATATAATATGCTTTTTGTCGAATTTCACTTCAAAACCACAACCGGTGTAACAGGAATGGAAGTCCGTAGGAAAATTAGTCCCTCTGGACTATTATTCCGCGGAATTATAGTCCTAGGTCTAACATTTCTAGGAATAGTAGTCCGCCGGACTACTATTCCTAGAAATGTTAGACCTAGGACTATAATTCCGCGGAATAATAGTCCAGAGGGACTATCGTTCCTACGGACTTCCATTCCTTTTACACCGGGCCAAAGTGACATAAAAAAACCGGACTAATTTATTTTTTGCTATTGTTGTATTTGTTGTGTTCAATATTTTGTCTGTACCACTATTACTATCAGCATTATAGTATCGCGACTTCTGAGCAGCATTATAGTATCGCGACTTCTGAGCAATTGCGCAAATGTTGAGTATAATAAGATGCACCACCCACTACAATTCGGTCTGCAACTTCAAGGTCAGGGTCGTGCATGAAGGTAAAATGTTAAATATATCACGAATCGTTTATCACGCTGGTCATCCTGTAAAACCTGTATCCGGCAAATACCATGTCAAACCCGTTGCGGGGCAGCCTTTTGACGATAGGAGAGTCTGTTGTTTGTGAATTTTGTGATTAATACGTTTTGCTATGAAAAATATTCAGAGTTGACATTATTGACTGATGAATTCAGCATCTACGGCATTTCAATAGTTTGTGGAAGAAGGTTCCATTTTGGTTTCAAAACTAAATGGATGGCGATAATAAGCATTCTGTAACTCAAATCTGTGTGTTTACGTTACGAAATAGAGCAGTGTGTTGCAGATTAAGACAATTGGACAGTTGTCTATTGATAAAGGCATTTTAGGAAACTAAATCTTACTTCACAACAAAATGTGTCGTTTTTAAGTAAGTAAGAACACACCTTCGATTTATTGTGACTCTCCCCGCTGTTTTTGTAAAACCCGTGACGGACACGACGCAACCCGGTGCGTTGTTTACAGTATGTCCGCTTTGGGGATAACTTTATAATTTTCTGCGATATTTGGCCGGCCAGACAGACGTCTTTTCGGGTAACTAGTTTGGGATTCTAGTTGCTTCCTTTCGAAACTAGCATATACATTATTATCAAAGACACATTGGTCCATAATTGCCAATTGATGGACAATTTAACTCGCAAACTAAAATCCAATGTGGGCGTTACTGACGCCCGCAGCGGGTATATAGAATGACCAGTGTGTTTATAGTCTGAAACTCACAAACTAATAAAATACCTGTAACTACCTAACTTCACAATGCGTAGGTGAGAACGGGGACCAGGCCCGTATTTGGGGTCTCACAAAATATTTTCAGACAAGTTTGGGCAAGTGTTAAAACTTTCCAACAGTGTTCCGTGAAAAGTACCTCAATATACCTCTTTAAAACAATAAATAATGAACGAAACATGTCCAAAATGTTCGTTTATTAAAAACCAGATCTGGACAAGTCACCTGTTGATCTGCACTCGGAGACACGTGCAAAAAATGGAGGATCCATAGTACTTTCTTAATCATTTACCTAACATGAAAAGCAGACGACACTTGCAACAAAATTTCTTGAATAACTAATTTTTTTCATTTTTTGTCTCAAAAACATAGGTTATGACCCCTCGTTGGAACGAGCTCGATGAGCTCGTTCCAACGAGGGGTCATAACCTATGTTTTTGAGAAAAAAATTAAAAAATAATAAAAATTAATTGGCGATATTTGAGAATAGCGCTGGCCGGTTTTGGCCGTTATGTTGAGTAAAGGGTTAATCATTTACCCAACGCATAGGCTATCAAAATTTATTATTTCGATTATTGTGTTTACAAATTTTTCAAAAAAATTCAACAAAGCCATAGCCCGTGACCCCTAATTGGAACGAGCTCGTCGAGCTCGTTCCAATTAGGCGTCACATGATATGGTTTTGTTGAAATATTTTGGAAAATAATATTTTTTCAACTGCCTACTTTGTAAATTACGCGGGAGGATCATTAGGTAAAGGCTTATAGCTTGAGTACTCAGGAAGTGAAGGAACAACTACAACAAATTTACCCATAAAAAATCAGAACGAGATTTTTCATAAACCATTGTTGGTTTCAGTGATTTTGGGAAAGAATGGTATATTAAGCTGACCTATTTTATGCAAAGTGACTGTCCAGTTTTACACTACCTTTTCTATTGAATAGATCATCACATGGGCTATAATACAAATGTTACCACCCCTCTAAAATTTTCTTTCCTCCACCCTTTCCCCAAATTTCCTATTGGGGGATTATTTATTTAAATGTTTGTCATTTCCCCTATTCTACTAGAATAATACACTATATACACAAGTCTAATGAGAAAACGTAGTCAGCACACACTCCCCCCCCCCCCCCCCCCCCCCCCGCCCACAACGACCTGTCACACTTTTTCCCTGTGTCTGTTTGTAAGAAAATGAAAGTTTGTCTCAGTTTTTAACGATATTGTGGCAGTGTCTTCGAACAAACATTCAAGGCTGACAATGATATTTTTCTGAGCTTGTAATTCTTTTCGCAAAGTAGACTCGAAATTAAGATGCCTAAATGAACAGCAAAAAGTTGTGTCGGCCTACTTTTAATGCGAGGGGATGGGGGTTCGTTTATACGATAATCAGTTCTTCTAGTGAGTTTCACCTCGAAATCAGAAGTAGTTTGGAAACAGAATCGCAAAATACACAAACATTAACAAACATCCACCCGTTAAAGAAAAACTGAACGAAAGGCAGGCACACGATCGAAAAATGGAACCAGAACGATGTTGAACAATACCGATGAACTGTTCAAAAAGCGTATATGCAATGTTCATAAACAAAGTTGGTTTACACGGGCATTTGCTATCCCGGATGTTGAGATGGAGGAATGCTAAAATGTACTATTGTGCATATGGAAGATTATCAAACAGTATATGGTATATCATTATTGGGGTGATTCGATGGAATGCAACAATGAGCATACCATTTCAGAAGTCTACAGTGACGAAGAGGATGCCTGGGGCTATGAATGTGCCGATGATAGAACCGACTTGAAAATCCGTGTATAACTGCAGTGCACACTGAAGTAAAATCGTTAAATTAATTGTTTTAATATGTCAAGGTATGACAAACTGGTTCTGATATAACTGTTTGGCTTGGTAGAGCGACTTTGTCTTTCCAGCAATATCAGAGCCGCTTCACAAAACATTCTATTTATGACAAATGGCAACATGGTGTCATCCACTCTCCATGTAGCAAACTCATTCAATTGGAATTCAGCTTCACGTGATATCCGACAATATATACACACGCTAGTGTCCATTTAATGGCACTTTAGCTGTTTTCTAAGTTTGTCGATAAAACTCCAAATTTCACGTCATACACTCTACAATCAGTTGGTTTAAAATGGACACAAATCAACTGTGTTGAGTGAATATGAACCCATGTGGGTTCATATTCACTCAATCCAGTTGATTTGGATTGTTTTTAATCCAACCGGTTAAGAGTATATGCTACCGTAGTTGTAGTCCTTTTTGCATTTCTGTTGAAACGTGGTATCGAATAACAATATCGGAGAGGTATGGCCATCATAATAATACAGGCAGGTCTGGGTCTCTATTCTCACTGTTTAAAACCACAGTCCCTGCCTGGGTTCAAAAAGGGAGAACGTTCGATAAACACCCCATCTCACCTCGAGCGCCAAAGCCACAATCAATATATAGGATCAACAAGATGGAATTTACGATGGACATATCATCTGATATCGAGATCCACATGTACAAACGTCCCATAAATCCACCAATATCTACCGAAAAAGCACAGAGTAGATCAGAAGTCTGACAATCCTCATTTGCCCAGCCAAATCAATGCAGAGAGTTTAGACTTTCGACTTCACTTTTCGGAATTCAATTGCTAATGAGCCTGACATTCCCGCGTATAATGGGTTTAACGTGAAACAAATTGGGTTTTCAGGATGTTTACAACAGCAGTCCACCAGAATTGAGTATCTCCCTCTCATCGACATAACTCCATCGAATCCTTATACGGAACTCATGGCCATGTATCATGTCAAGAATATAACAGATAGTGGGTTGAGCTTCCACTGTTATACCAATGATGAATAGTTATAAAAGGAAGCTGTGCAAAAAACGTTGTGCCAACAAGAAGCATTCCTGAATATCTGATGTCGTTTGCGAGGTATGCAAGAGTTCTCATGGTACAGACGGATTGCAGGAAATAATTAGTGCTGGGCGGGGTTTTAGCTGCGACGAGCAGCTCTGTATGTGACAATGTCGGTCTCTTTGTCGGAGTAACTGTCCGACTCCCAACGTACTAACTCCACAAAAGCAGGGTTAGCAATGGTTGAAGACAAGTAATATCAACACGTGTGAAATTTTAATTAATGAAGTGAAATTTTAATTAATGAAATTTTAATTAATGAAGCACCGGATTGCACCCGGGGCTTCAATAATTAAATTTTTGATGATTATTCCTATAAGTTGTGTTTGGAATCTAATATTATTGCGTCCGTAGAAATATTGCCCACCCGTAGAAAGTGACCATTCCTCGACGGCTATCCTGTTGACGGCAAGGCTCACATTCGCCCTTATTTTAGTTCAAGTTCATGAGTTTTGTGGCCATTTCCACATACACGATACAATGATACCATTGTATATTTAGAAATTCTTTGCTTGTTAATGACAGATATCACCACTGTTGGTAACTTACCCCTCCCAATCATCAGAAAATTAAATTCACTCTTGTACGTGGCTGAACACTGAAACACAGCATGATGAAACTTGACAGTTATCGGAGAACTTCGCGTGAATAATTTCAGGTTGCTTTAATTTTTAATTGAACAATTAAGGCTGTTGTCAGAGTAGCAATCAATAAAATCGTTTCACATGTTAACGCATACTACTTCAACTAAAAACATTCTTTTGTCTTGTCTTTTCCTGTTCGTGGCAGTTGGGCTCTTTTCAGTATTTGGCGAGGTGAGAACTAGATATTTGATGGGGCTCTTTAGCTTCGAGTGACTGGATCGTGAACTCAAGTAAAATGTGATAAATAAAGAAAATTAAAAGAAAATAAAATAATTCATTTTTAAGGGAATATCCTAAACGACGGATTCTCCAACGGGGGAAGGGTGTAGCTTCACAATTTATTTAACTAAGCTTCCCGTGTCTAAATGACAAATAACATTTTCATGCATTTCGGAATTTCGTTGACCTCAATCCACACGAATGGTTGCTCAATGCAGAATGCGTTGTTCGATTGGCAGACGAGAATTCTCAGTCATGGCTGATTTTTGTAGTTCACTTTAAACGTATCCCCTACCCCCACAATAAATAAATAAATAAATAAATAAATAAATAAATAAATAAATAAATAAATACCGCGATATTGGGCAAAATATGCTGGGGAACAGAAATCTTATCTTAAGTAGTCGTATAATAGTGTTTTATCTTCACTGAAGATAAACATGACTTCGATGTTTGAGGAAACGACAAAAATAAATGTTTCGACGGATTTTGCATTTTTTACAGTTGAATTTATGATGTCGTCAAAAAGTAACGCAACACTCTATTTGCCGGTATATTTGTGATCCTAATTGTTTAGTTCTGATATGAATGCCTCCCAGCCCACAAAGATTTTAACACTGGTCCACTAAAATCGTTAACCCATTGAACTGGCAAGACCAATTTTTCGGACCAAGGCACAATTTTGTTCCATTTTTGTCTTATAAGAATGTCAAAAATTGATGATAAAATAATAACTGCAGTCTGCAGGCGTCCGGCTGCAGACTGCAGTTATTATTTTACCCTCCCTGTATATTGATAATGCACTGACCCATCTCACTGTAAGTGTACACAAAGGCGATACTATTACAGGAAATGCGGTTTCAAAGGGTTAAACGGGTCAAAGTGCGTGCGCCATCGATTTTATTACGCAGTGAAAGCATGTGTACATTTTTGTATTCTTGTCACTGTCCGTGGTCAAAAAAAATATCCAGTTTACTGAACGAAGTTTCTGTTTGAACGTTATCTCCAGGCCATTTTAACGAACAACGATTTCGTGCCGTAGTCATGTTTGAGGCTAACATGACAACCGGGGCAGTACCACACATCAAGAATTGTCACCATTTCATCATACAGAATCTGGTAAACTTGGGTAAAACCATATAAACCACTGATTCAATAGCAGCGTTGACACTACATTCCAAGATGTGATAAACTATACGGACGTCTTGTCACTGTGAAGCTACATTATTGGGGAACAGCACAGGGAGAGTGTCCGCCAGTGAGCGTATTAAAGGAGATAACCTGTTACAACTATGCATTAACCCAACAGATGCCTATGTACATACTTCAGGAAGATGTCCAGTACAACATTACATGAACTGGATGGTAGCTCCTAAAAAAGAGATACCAGCAAACCGGAAATACCCAAGTCTACGATGACGCTGAGCACCAAGGGCGACATCTGAACGGCGAGGCAGGAATGACATTGCCGATTTGTCAGTCTTACAAAAACCGTCATGTTGGGTCACAATTGGATATTTGTCAACCTGTGGAATGTTATTTTTTGTTTATTTCATACACATTTGTTTTAACCTTCCTCCGCGATAAATGTCGCCCTTCCATTGTCACCGTAATAGCCACGCCAGGGAGACCTGCGCATAGAGACGCTTGAAGTCATTTCACGCACGTTCGTCTAACTCTTCTCCTCGATAAATTTCGCTATTTGACTGTCATCGCAACAGCCACGACAGGGAGACGTGCGCAATGTGACGCTTGAGTTCATTTCATGAGCGTAATTCGTCGAACCCTTCTCCTCCACAGATAAAGCCACTTCACTGTCATAGCAATAGCCACGATAGGAAGACGTTCGCAAAGTAACGTTTGAGTTCATTCATATCATGCATGTTCGAGTGATCCTTCTCTACGACAGATTTCGCCATTGCACTGTCATGACAGTAGCCACGCCAGGGAGACATGCGCAAAGTGGCGCTTGAGCTCATTCCATGCACGTTGCTTTTACCCTTCTCCTCAACTAGTTTCGCCTTTCACTGTCACCATGTCAGCTACACCAGGAAGACGTATCTGACGATTCAGTAATTCATAGTGTCAAATCTATCTGTGTTGGGCAATAATCGAAACAACTAGTTCTATAATTTAGATCATTAGTACAATAAATATACTGCGGTATTCAGTTTAGATAACACAATGAAATATTCTAGGCAATCGAATCAAAAAAGTACCCTAAACATTCATTTTCTTTGAATAAAGGGAAGACATGTTTCTCAATCAAGTCGGCATTGCATTTGGCCTAATCTTTAATGAGTTTACCATTATTATAGAGTCTATCAGAAAGTGAGTTGTCGTTCTTGAACTAACTACTACCGGTTGGTATTTACGGTATTGTAAACATTACGACTCGGATTGATAGCGCATTGTCAAATTTCGCCTAGGGCGAACACCACGGAATACCAATGGACCCCCGACATCAACTCACCCCAGTCGGAAATGGGTTTGCGGAGTGGGGTCCCGACATTTCTCCCCTAGGAAAAATGTGCTTGGCAACCAATATAACATCACAATCAACATCGGCTCGTACACTTCTCATCACACAAATCAACGACATGACCTTTGAAAACTTTGACGTTGTACAGAACGGCCGCCGTGGACTGGTCACTTTCCACGGACGCAATAATATTAGATTTCAAACACAAATTATAGGAATAATCATCAAAAATGGAATTAATGAAGAACCGTGAACAGCCCGGTGATTCATTAATTAAAGTTTTGCTGGTGGTGATTTTTATTACCTGGTAAACGCATGTGTGGACATCACAGCCCACGCGTGAATTACGCCCAGTCTACGGCGACTGCACTGTAATTATGACACACAATTACACTGTAAACTTTTTCCACTAATATGATCGCAGTTTTAATAACGTAATTTGATTGAATCACAATGTACATAAATGAGCACTGAGAAATAAAGTATTTCGCATACCAACCGGAAGTAATTCATATTAGTCTCCACAACGTAGAAGAGTTCGTGGAATCAGGTGGAGATAACCTATTTAGCGATAGAGCCTATACTTATTAAAGGATTATAAATGACGACTCATCACAGGTGTAGTTTTATGACTACGCCGCGTAGTTCCATAAATTGTCTTGAGATCTTGATTTTTTTCAAGGCGAGTTAAATACGTTTTATATTCTGTAACTGGAATATGAAAGAATATCTGTATACCTTTGACAGTAAAGAGACGTAACATTAAATCAGCGGTACCCACGAAAAGTGGCTAAACAAATAACCCATAACAGCACCGGACTGCTTATAGAGTCTGGCTGGTATCCCTAGCGCTTGAGTTAGATCTAGAAAGATATTTTAACACTTTACACAAAGTAAAGGCCAAAACCGGCCAGCGCTATTTTCAAAAATCGCCAATTAATTTTCCTTATATTTTCATTTTTGTCTCAAAAACATAGGTTATAACCCCTCTGTGGAAAGAGCTCGTCGAGCTCGTTCCAAGAAGGGGTCATAACCTATGTTTTTGAGACAAAAGAAAGAAAAAATAGTTATTCAAGAATTTTGTTTGCAAGTGTCGTCTGCTTTTCATGTTAGGTAAAGGGTTAACATAACTATTCGTTTTGGAGAATTTGTGGCCGATGCCACTCAACGACGAAACAATTACACGCGCACTCAAAAATTTAAATAAATCAGGTACCACCACGAGTTCAAGTTTACGATCTTTTTCAGATTATTTTTTCAATTTTTCTTTTCAATGAAGCCATATCGGACGTAAATAAGAAAACTTACCAACATTTTTTTAAGGGATATCAAAACCCTGTTCAAAGAAGGTCTTGGGTCGGGTGTAGGTGTGCCCCTTCCGAATTTCCAACTGTAACCCACCCCCACCTTCACTTTAGCTCCCGCACATCCAACTTTTGAGAAAATCATTGGCACTCACCCTATCCCCCGAGGGAGAGTTCTTTAAACTGCAACTTGCTATTTACCAATAGCTGAAGATTTTGTCCGGGATTATGGTCCCTGCTCGTGAAAATATATTCCAATAAGAGTAAAATCTTCGACCTTTGATTGGATGAGAGCTGGCGTAGTTTCTTTTGTGTTTACGGCTCCAGCAGCAATTTTTACCGTCTGACGTCATAACGAGAAATATTTTAAATGACGTCGCCCGTTTCGTAATTGTTTCATCAACGGAGTGTCTAGCAAGCCGCTTCATTTTTCTGGACTTTTCACACGTGTAGGAAACAGTGTTCCGAATGAAGTGTTGTTTAAATTACAAACAAATTTGCGATTTGAACTAGGATGGAATGAGTTTATTTGATTTATTGATTCACTGCTGTCGTGGGGTACACGAGAGGTTTATTTACTAAACTTGTGATCGTTGAAAGTTGCCGTGGACAAGGCAACTGTTAAAGATCACAAGTTCAGTAAATACGCCTCTCGCGTTTCACGATGCAGGCGTTGGGCTGTGGGTAGGGTCGTATTTTAGCACATATATATTTTAACATGGTCTGAGGTTTGCGTTTCAGGGCTTATGTTTAACCTCGACGCTTCGCGTCTCGTTTAAACATAAGCCCCGAGCCGCAAACCTCAGACCATGTTACCGTCAATTCACCACAATAACTTATAATGTTATTGTCACCCTGATGAGTTTGTTTATAATATCGGGGTGTAACGACACTTTCAACAGCCAAGGTTGCATTGTGTCGGAACGTTTTACGGGTAGGAGAAACTGGAGAGAACCACCGAAAAGCTACCAGCAACTGTCCGATTCTCCACAGGGACGTGGCCAGAGGGGGGTTGGGGTGTCACCCCTCAATCCTGACCAAAGTTTCATATAGTTGTAAATTCGGAGGGCAAGTCACGAGTAGTTGGAAATTCCATCTATCTGCATTTTATAGCTTCTTTGGCGATGTTGATGTCTCCTTTACTTCCCCAAATTCCTACTCGGTTTCAAATCGGCAAAAATTTCAACTGTTACAAATTGCAACTACAGTGTACGCAATATCGAGCTTCATAAGTATGCATGATGTCAATCGGTACGAGATTTCTATAGTACGTTTACTTATCGTAATAAAAAAAGATCCTCGAAATGCACTTCAAGAAAATCACATCATGTAAAATCGTTAAAATGAGTTAATTCCATCATTCACAGTTACAAAATGATGAAACATCGAAAACTGATCATTCCTGCATAAGATCTGATTTAATGTTAGGACAGTGTGAATTGCACAAAGTTCTCAGCTTGAGCATTTGTTTAGCACATATTCAACTCCCAGAATAATACCAAATAATAATAACCTGATAATTCTATCATAAATGTGTTGGTATTTCAGTTACTAGAATCACTTTTATGCCCCCATTCATGGCTTCATTTTCTAAATTTTTCTCGTTAGTGAATTTCCAACTGGGGGAGGGACCGAGAGGGGGTTCCCCTCCCGGTCCCTCCACCTAGTTGGAAATTCACTACCCTACACCCACTCCCAATCGGAAACCCATAGCCACGTCCCTGATTCTTCAACTTACTAACTCTGGACAAGCAGTGTTTGCCGCGGTGAAAGGTAAGCGCACAATCGACTAAGAACATGGCGCAACCGTCCCTGCACTCGGGCAATCCGGTTTAAGTGTCTTATCTTCACAAATGAAGATAATTCCGGCATCCATTAAAGGGTGTACGGTCGGACATATCTGGGATGTAGGTCATGGAATGGCGAGTTGCTTTTCGGCTTTATGTACAGATATTTACATGAGTCAGTGTTCATCTATTCGGTTCCAAGTTCCAAATGAATATGCTTTCTGTGTAATTGTGCCCTTTACATGAAACAAAAAGTTAAAACTAGAAGACCTGTCACGAACTATGCGCTTATTTTGACATAATTTCGTGGCCCATTGGCTGGAGCATGCTTGTGTATAGGGCATATGTACAGAATTCGATAACCTTACTATCGTCATAGCACGCAAATCAACGCGCAGAATGACGTGTTCATTGCGGGCAATTCGTTTTAAATGTACATGCAGTTGACCATTTTGAAGGTACAGAGACAGCCCATCTTTGAAACTTCAAACGGTCTGAAGTTTTCCTGATTCTGATTTAAAATTCTGTCTCTTTATAATACCTGAGAAACTAAAGATTGTCAAAGTTCTATGATATGGTAACACAGGGGCTTAGATCACGGTGAAATTACGAGCTTTTCTCGCCACGTTTCTGACGTCGATATGTTGACGTTCTAATGTTGGATTGATGGCGCTTGGGGATTTAGAATTGATTTGTATACCGAATTATAATCTATAAGTGCCTACCTCTTAGTTTTATCAACACCGCGCACATCCTTTGAAAACAAACAGAAATTGTTCTTTCAAGTGATATTCTGTCTTTTAGAAACTGAAAAGTGCCTAAATATTATTCCAATTATCTAGATGGACCACCTCTGATATAAATCTTTTATTGGTGTTCTCTGTGGTGAAATCGCCATCCGGCAGGATTATCTACAGACTGGAAAAAGAACCATCATTCTTGTATACACCTTCCATAGAAAATCTTCTTAAAGAATTAGAAACGCGCAACTGTGGGTTTCAAATAGCAGGAATAAATTGTTCCTTTCTCGCGCTCGCTTACAATAGGTTGCATTTGAGTTGACTCTATCCACAATGTTGTGATCACAAATATAATCTCGTTCGTGATTCGATCGTGAGCCGATAGTGAGCCAATGAATCAAGATTTTGAAAATAAAATATTTCGAAATAAAGAAACACAAACAAAAATGGCATCTTATATTCAATGCTCTCGCATATGTTTTTCGACACTCGAGATTATAGTGGGTTAAGGAAGGCGGACAGAGAATTTCGACCGGATCGCGATTATGTCGCGATCCGGTCGAAATACTCTTCCTGCTTTTTATGATCACAGCGTCGCAAGCTCTTTCCAAATTTATTCCAACATATGTGTTGTGGCTATGTGCAGTCAAAATGTAGATACATTTTTGCATGTTAAAAATGTCAAGTCTCGGTACTAAATGAAAGAAGACCTCAACGCAAGAAGCCTAATAGACGCTGGTTTCTGGGACGTAACACAGTATATGAAAGCGAGGGTACCACCCAATTTGGAATTTAGTTATTTTGGGGGATTAACGACACTTTCGACAGCCAGGGTCAACTCGTGTCGGGCAGTTTTTACGGGTGGAGAAAGCCCTGTACCCGAAGAGAACCGGCGAGCAACGGCGAGCATCTACAAGACTCTTCGACGTACTCACTCCACACAAGCAGGTTTAGCATTGATTGAAGACATGTGCACCATCAACATCCATTACGCTTTAGTACAAATTTGGCAATCGGAATTAAGTGTTTTGCCCAAGGACACAATGTAGTTACCACTGGCGGGTATCGAACTGTGCGTGTACCTTTGGGCTTGAAGTCCAGTTCCATAAACACTACGAACCAAAAATGATAAAATTTAGAGAAATATAACAAAGTTGACCAGTCTGTGAACAAATTCCGTGACACGTTCGGGATGCTCATAGGCTCTGGTCTTCAACCTAGCTGCATTACGCCACTAACTTCTTGCAAGATGTACAGAACAATTGCGTATGGGTTCGTCGAACGCTGGAATTTATTTCCAACGAATTAGAAAAAGTCCACTACCTCTGATAAAAATAATCCCGAAGATTCCACACACGTCACGAAGTGATACTGTTCTTGGATTATTTCGGTTCATGTTCTCTTCAGCAGAGGTGCGTTCCCAGCAGAATAGAGTCCCTTTTCAAATGCGCCCACCTATGGCGCCTCGCGATGACTACACGAGAGGTCAATAATCATTCCAAGGGGAAGTTCCACACAGAGGTTTCCGATTGTAGGATAGTGAATTTCCAACTAAAGGAGAGACCTGGAAGAGAACCTCCTCCGGGTCCCTCCCCGTTGTTTGAAATTCACTACCGAGAAAGATTTTGAAATTGAAGCCATGAAGTGGGCATAAAATTGATTCTAGTAACTGAAATACCAACACATTTATGATAGAATTATCAGGTTATTAATATTTGGTATTCTTCTGGAAATTAAATGTGCTAAACAAATTCCCAAGCTTAGAACTTGGAACAATTCACACTGTCCTAACATTAAATCAGATCTTCTGCAGGAACAGTTTTCGACGTTTCATCATTTGTAACTGTGAATGATGGAACTTTTGAAGTGCATTTCGAGGAATTTAGTTTAAACAATATTTATTTCAAAGGTTTAGAAAAAAATTACACAAATCGAGTACGGTAATGATACACGCATCAGCGAGCACAAAACATTAATGGAAATGGATTCAGCAACAAGCTGGTAGCTTATACTAGGCTGTTTCCATATAGATTGTGTAGGATAATTAAGGAGTATGGTGGAAAGGTTTTGGTATCTAGACTGTTTCGGTGTTTGTAATAGTTGGTTGGGTGGAACGCCTGCATGTAGATCGGCAGTGTAATTAATCGACGTGGGGAGGCCAGTCAGTCACGGAAAGTCGACCCTCATGGCTGATACGGTACATATTTCTAGGATTGGGTTTCATAGAGCGCATATGACCGAGGTGGTTACTTGGTAAAGAGTATAGACACTACCAAGCTCGTTTCCTAAAAAAGATCAAGCGTTGAACCAACAGTTCAGACTGCGTGGGCACCGCCTTTGGTAATTAAATTCTCGAATGAGCATGCAGTCGTACATTCTTCCGCGAGTATTCACACCCAGATGCATGCGCACGCGCCGCACACTGTACAGCCACACATCTGTGTCTATAGATATGTAGCTGCGCAACACACAGCATACACACATGCTCGCATATAAGCACGCACACTCACTGAATAATAAAAAAGTCCCTCGCGTAATGCCACACCGTTGTGTAAAATGAGCGTGAACGCGAGCAGTGGGGCAGAGTTATTTTTTTATTTAAACCTTTTAGTTAGCAAGATAAAACTGTGAGTTGTTGTTGTTTCAAAAACGTTTCTATTGATTTCGGGAGTGAGAAGAGAACTGCCGTACAAAAGGGCGTCGACGTTGACAATACCTAACTGACCTATTGTAACTGTTCGTACGTCGTTGTGGAGCGGGCAGCGTAGCAAGAAATGTTCTGTTGTTTCCCGTTCGCCACATCTACAATAAAATGAAGACGATAAGTGATTTCTGAATATGTGATCATTAAGACTGCTGCATTCTTGGCGGAGCCTACAATGTAGAATCTGGGCTAATCGGGATTTATGACCGACATGGAAGCTGGGTATCTTGCGATTGTCCTTGTTAAGATACTGTTTGAAGCTGGTGGGATTAGGGTTTTCTCTCACCTGAACTGGGGTCTCAACAAAAATCAATTTTCGACGTTTCATCATTAGTAACTGTGAATGATGGAATTTTTGATGTGCATTTCGAGGAATTTGTTTTATAACGATAAGAAAACGTACTATAGAAATTTCGTACCAATTGACACCATGCATACTTATGAAGCTCGATATTGCGTACACTGTAGATGCAAATAGTAACAGTTAGAAGTTTTTCACGATTTGAAACCGAATTTGAATTTTGGGACATAAGGGAGACATCAGCATCGCCAAAGAAGCTCTAAAATGCAGATAGATGGAATTTCCAACAACCCATGCCTTGCTCCCCCCCCCCCCCCCCCGGATTTCCATCTATATAAAATTTTGGCCAGGATTGGGGGCGGGTGACACCTCCTCCCTCCCCCCCCCCCCCCCCCCCCCCCCCCCCCCCGTCGCCGCGTTAACGGTTTCTCGTTGTTTTATTGCTTAAATCTGGGTAGGAGTAAGGCACTTTTGACACAGAAAATAAGCACCTTTATTGTTGAATGGCTTCGGACCCATATTCAAGCATCTGGCACGTTTTCTTTGGAAAGCACCATTGTGGAATAATTTTGTTGATTACGCGTGAAGATTGACGCGCGAAATAAATGTTCAATTTTTATTTCCGCGTCGGCGTACGGTACCTTCCAGAATCCCTTTTCATGTGGGAAAAGCCTTCGATAATCAGAATGTTCAGCTGTGCAACGCAAGAATCCAAAGAACAATCTTATCAAAAGATGGTATTCTGGATAGACGTTATTTCTACAGGTGTCCTTTGTGAGTATATATGGGCGACCCGTATATTGACGGCGATTGCGGATGCATTTACTACTTAAGGCAAACCAGTTTACACATTTAAAACAAAGGGATTCTGTGTCTGCTAAAGCTGTGGGATTCAAAACTGTAGCATGTGTTTATATTTTATCTCATTCTCACCCAAGAATCAATTTTTCGTCGCTTTTTGTGTTTTTATAATTGTTTTTATTTCTGGTATTTATAATTAATCACTTGAATATTTATTTTATTTTATTATTCTTTCCCTTTCATTTGTTTTTTGGTTTGTTTTTTTTATCCTTTTTTTTAATTTTCTGACTAAATTATTTTGAGGTTCTCTTCAATGCTGAGGGAAATTAAGGCCGCCATTTTCGCACTGCGGGTCTGCCAATGATATTTGGGAGCCAATTTCGCAAAAGTAATTTCTCGTGGTAAAAATAGTATGATAGTCAAGTTGAAAGTGCCCGTTTGGAAATTGTGTCCAAAAATGTTGAAAAGAAATCTACGGGGAAATATCAGGCATATTCATTTGAATTTGCTGACATATTTTCAAGCGGACATTTTGAACCAGGAGTACACATTTAGCTAAATAATCCAGTGTTTGCTCTTTGTGTGGAGGACCACATTTTAATGCAGATAGTTTTAGGGATCATATCTCAACCCAATATCCACGTACTCTCGTTTGTTTTTGAATCGGATGAATAAGAAATATAAAGGGCATGCACAGTACCTGGAGAGTGTATTATCACTAAATCACCCGCAGAGTGGAGATTCCACCCATGCAATAATTGCAAATTTGTTGCAAAGCATAACACGCACAAGCAAAGTTCCAGCCAATGGACCACCGGGTTAAACATTGCTTGTGTTTTTAGTCGATATATACAGGATTTGAAAGTTATAGTTTGGATTATGACTCCACTCCGCGGATGATTTAGTTACAATCCACTTTCCACGTACTGTACTAACAGAATAGTACAGGCTGAGTCTGGATTTTACTGACCAGAAACCCCACCCGGTCAAAAACTATAAATCAACTCCCCTCAGTCCAAACATAAGAAGACAATGCAGGGCAAATGAACACCTTTAGCCACCGGTGGCATAGTATAATCTTATCCATCGTATGATGCCATAGGTCTGATTTTCGGCACTTTGGGTCACAGTGCCAGTTGGCGAATTGCCTTTTGCATTCAGGTGATGGTACAAGGGGGATAACTCAAAAAAAAAATGCGAAAATAAACCGAAAGCGGTTCATTTGAATTCGTCTTCCTTGCATCAAACGTTGAGAGGTTTCAAACAATCGGTTTTCGGAGATGATACGATCAATGAAAGGAGGAATACCACAAACTCCTTTTTTTTGCAGTGGTGGATACATACATCGGCGTGGGATCAAATAGCGCATCCTATGACCAAGGATATGTTTTTTAACCGATTCCTCAAGTCACGTCAACTCGGTATTTCAAAGAGATCAGTGTCTCGCATGCCTTGTGTTGCTCGAATGCTCTTTTGACTGAGACATGATTGCTCCGTGTTGTAACCACCGTTCGAAATGTAACTCCCAACCGAGATACCTTGTCCAGATGACATTTCCCAGGGGCGTAGCGAAGATGACCGGTGGAGGGACGGGGGTGATTTAAGCATAATTTGTTCCAACTATGATTGCTGAAGCCTGACTGATAAAATATTCCCGCCACATCATCAACGCATGCCTCGATGATGTAGTTGGAATATTAGTCGGGATTATACTTAAAAAATGAAGAGTTCTTGGATATTTATCTATATGGATTATTTATTATTATTATTACTATTTATTGGTGTTTAAGGTCACATACTTATGCACAATGGCTAATCATGACCGTGACAGTTTTACGGGTGGAGGAAGCCGGAGTACACGGAGAGAACCACCGAGCAACTGTCAGCTCTTCAACATCGCAACTCTGAACTCTGCACCGCGGCACAGGCAGGACTAGATTGGCTGAAGACATGCGCACCGTCGACGTGCAGTACTCCTTAGTTCACAGCGTCATCGTGCCTCCATGTAGGCAATTGGGGTTAAGTGCCTTGCCCAATGACACAACGCGGGAGCGCGAATCAGTCACTGAAATGGCCACTACTTACCGCGCTCGACGTCGCTTAACTTCGGTGACCTGACGAGAATCTGGATAAAGGATAAATGTACACGTAGTAGTCATGGACTTCACAACGTCTTATTGAATAAGCTCGTACCTTACTCCAAGTTAGTTATGCTGGGCTTCCAATAGCCTGAGTCTATACTATACTATAAACACCACCATTTGTATGACCAAGTGTTTGTGTGGCATAAGTCAAAGTATCAAGTCTCGTTGGAGCGCGGTGGCTCAGTAGGTGGAGATGCAGGCTGCCAGCCGATAGGTCCTCGTTTCGAATCCCACCTGCGGCAACCGCGTTGTGTCCTTGGTCAAGGCACTTAATCCCAATTGCCCACGTAGGGGCACGGTGGCGTTGTGTACTAAGGCGTACATCACCTCGATGGTGCTCTTGTCTTCAACCAATGTTAACCCTGCATGTGTGGAGTTAGTACGTTGGGAAGTCAGACAGTTGCTCGATGGAGTACCCAGTGGTTCTCTCCAGGTACTCCGGCTTCTTCCATCCGTAAAACTGTCCGATCTTGGCTGTTGAAAGTGTCGGAAAACCACAATAAATAAACAAAACAATAAATCAAGTCTTGTCTCGTAAGAAAGTCCATGATATGTTGCAAGAGCGAATCAATACCTAAGACTCGAATAAACGTAAAATTATCACGACTAGAACAATTATTGGGAGATAGGTGTCATGCTCTCACCCACTCCCTAGCTACTCCTCTGATCAGTATTTAGTACATGCTGTGATAGAGCTAGGAGGTTATGATTTTTCAGATTCAATTTCGGTTCAGTTCAGGAAAGAACATCGGTTTCTTTTTTATATGTTAAGAACATATAGTATTTAACACTTTTGGGGGCGCAGTGGCTCAGTAGGTAGAGGGGCAGGATGCAAGCCGAGAGGTCCTCGGTTCGAATACCATCTGCGGCAACCGCGTTATGTCCTTGGGCTAGACACTTCACTCCCATTGCCCACGTGGGGCACGGTGATTTTGTGTAGTAAGGCGTACAGTACATCGATGGTGCACCTGTCTTTAACCAATACTAACCATGCATGTGTGGAGTTAGTATGTTGGGGAGCTGATAGTTGCTCGCCGTTGCTCGGTGGTTCTATCCGTGTACTTCGGCTTCCTCCACCCGTAAAACTGTCGAAGTCATGATAAGCCATTGTGCAGAAATATGTGACCTTAAACACCACTAAATAAATAAATAAATATTTGGCACTTGAGGCTTCTTACTTGGAAAAGTCTCCAATAGCTTGTTCGACACCACCATCACAAAAACCCTTTCTGTAAGAATATTCGGCGAGTCCAGCCTAACTGTATCTTTGATCATTCTTAGGGGTGCTAGGGTATCTATTGCTAAGTCTATTGAGTCAGAAAAAACATACAATACAGTAAAAAAATAAAGTTCATGTAATCTGTGTTGTGTTCTCAATGTCACATTTTCTCCTTTATTGACTCGTCCGGCGGACGAGTCAATAAATGAGAAAATGTGACGATGAGAGCATGATGTTTTCACCCGTTTGCCGGATAAATTAAGTGACAAGCGTCCACATGGGATACTAGTCCATCTCCCTCCCAATAAGATAGGTTGATCAATTTATGCAGAAAACACAGTAAAACCGATGCTTTGGGACTTGTGCTTCGGGTTTTCCGGTTTGCCACAAAATCTGGAACCGAAGTAGAAAACAAAAAAAAATCTGCCTAGATCTCTGCTGTGGCAAATCATAGAGCTCGACTCCTTGCCGACGGTCACGTGCCAGGTGAAATATATGTGAAAGAAAAACGTATGTAAAACTTGGAAAAGCATTCAAATACTTCGTTGTATTCTGTGCTGCAGAATACAACCACAGTGTTGAACTACTCTCTTATCTTGTAGATGCACCAAATATTTAAAAACAAAAATATGAAAAAAATTATTTATCCAAGAGAACAATATACAATTGTCGTCTGCTTTTCGTTTTACGTGAATGGCTGATAAATTAGAAACTAGAAACTACTGATTTCGCACTCGTAGGGTGGTTTGTATGTTTAGTGGGGAATCTCGGGGTTGGATTTCTCTATCCCCAACATGATATAGCATAAGTCCTTGTGTGGTGGTTGTAGTATAACTGCTGGATGTGATGCGGTGGGCAAAGGTGAAAAGTACGTATGCACTGGTGATGTTCTTTAAATGTTAGTCATTTGGGATGAAAGTTTAAACCTCATTGTACTTGAAAAAATTATCCGTGAAAAACCACACAGAAGTGAGAATACCTTATTTATTTATTTATTTATTTATTTATTTATTTATTTATTTATTTATTTATTTAATTATTTATTTATTTAGTTAGTTAGTTAGTTATTTATTTATTTAGTTAGTTAGTTATTTATTATGGGTTTAACGACACTTCAACAACCAGGGTCATCTCAAATCGGACAATTTTACGTGTAGAGGAAGCCTGAGTACCCGGAGAGAAACACCGAGCAGCGGCGAGCAACTGTAAGGCTCCCCAGCGTACTAACTTCATACATGCAGGGTTAGCATTGATTGACGACAAGATCACCATCGACGTGCAGTACGCCTTAGTACATATGGTACTTCAAATTTGTATTACTGTGGCCCCCAACAGGTCAACGCGGAGTCGGGATGGGCGTTTTTTCGGTTTTCATGTTCGGTTCAGGTTTTGTGGTAAACCGGAAAACCGAACCGCAAGACCCTGTAAAAACTGGCTGAACGTTTTACTGTGTGAGTAAACTGATCAAACCTCTTTACTGGGAAGAAAATTGACTTGCGACCACTATGGACTATTGTGATTGTTTCTACCCGGCAAAGGGCAAATACGCCCTGTTCTCATTGTCACATCTTCTCCCTTATTGGCGCGTCCACTCTTCATGAATGAGAGAATGTGACAATGAGAACACAACATAGCTCAGATGAACCCTATTTATTTGTTTCCCTGATTTATGGGGTTTTGTGGTCTTATATAATAGGCTGCGCGGGGGCACGATGACGCCGTGTACTAAGGCGTACTGCACGTCGATGGTGCGCATGTCTTCAACCAATTTAACCCTGCCTGTGCTGCAGTGCGGAGTTACGATGTTGGGGAGCTGGCAGCTGCTCGTCGTTGCTCGGTTGTTCTCTCCGGGTACTCCGGCTTCCTCCACCCGTAAAACTGTCACGGTCATGATTAGCCATTGTGCATAAATATGTGACCTTAAACACCAATAAATAAATAATAAATATAAATATAATAGGCTTAGTAATTGATCGTAGAACCTGAACCCAATACAGACAGGGCTTGGTGGTGTGCAATGCCGTGCTTGTGTGGAGTTAGTATGTTGAGGAGCTGACAGTTGCTCGGTGGTTCTCTACCTCCACTCGTATAACTGTCGAAGTCATGATTAGCCATTGTGCAGAAATATGTGACCTTAAACACCAATAAATAAATAAATATCTCATGTTCTGATTGTCACATTTTCTCCCGTATTGACTCGTCCACCGGACGAGTCAATAAGGGAGAACATGTGGAAATGGCAACACAACATAGAACAGATTAATTCTATTCATTTATTACCCTGATTAATGATTTTTTCTGACTGAATAGGCTTAGCAACTGATCCCATGGAACTCCCTAAGAATGGTCAAAGGGAAGCTTATCTGAACGCAATGGAGATTCTTACAGACAGAGATTTTGGGATGAGAGGTGTCGTACAGACTATTGCGGTTTTTTTCCAAGTTAAGGAGCCCGAAGTATTATCTACTATCTGTTCCTGACACACAGAAGAACCGGTGTCGTGCGCACTATTACGGATTTTTTACAAGTTGAGGAGCCTGAGGTGTTAAACACTAAAAACAGTTGGGTTAAAAATCAACTCAAACATGAACACACCTAGATTCAGTGCCGACTACGCTTTAATTTACTACACGGCTCCCTCCATAATAAATTAACTGTCACCTTCTTATAAAGTAATCAACATACAATACGTGGAGAGTGTATTATCATTAAATCACCCACAGAGCGGAGATTCCACCCGAACAATAATTGCAAATTTGTTGCAAAGCATAACCAGCACCAGGAAAGTTTCAGCCAATGGACCTCCGGGTTAAACCCGGAGGTCCATTGGCTGAAACATTGCTTGTGTTTTTTGCCGATATATTCAAAATTTGAAAGTTATAGCTTGGGTGATCACTCCACTCCGCGGGTGATTTAGTTACAATCCACTCTCCACGTACTGTACATGCTATCTACCTGTTTTAAAATGGAGGCATTTATAATAATATTAACTGAACATTTTTTGTAAACAAAATACCTGGACTGATCGAGATGAGCGAATATGTGGTATCTTTTCAAATAGTTTGAGCTTATCTTTGTTCAAACAGAAGAGAGGAAAAGGATAGTTTGTAGAGGGCATCACCACTTAAAAGACACACATACTGGAAAACACAATAAGTTTAGTTTAACGTTTTTTTATGAACCCAGAGCTTAAAATGTTTAAAAATATTCCACGGATTTATGTAGTTTCTCTGAACGTTAACTTTTTGAGCATTTGAAAATAAAATTTTATACCTATATTTTGGGAGCGCGGTGGCTCAGCGGTAAACTGTTGGACTTTCTGTGCTAGAGGCCCCGAGTTCAATCCCGTCCGGGACGAAACGCGTTATGTCCTTGGGCAAGGCACTTTATCCCGGTTGCCTACATGGGGGCACGATGACGCCGCGTACTAAGGCGTATTGTACGTCGATGGTGCACATGTCTTCAACGCTGAAACCCTGCTTGAGCGGAGCCTGAACAGAGTTAGAATGTTGAGGAGCTGACAGTTGCTCGTCGATGCTCAGTGGTTCTCTCCGGGTACTCCGGTTTCCTGCACCCGTAAAACTGTCACGGTCACGATTAGCCGTTCTGCATAAGAATGTGACCTTAAACACCATTAAATAAATAAATAAATTCCTATATTTTGGATGCAGAATGTGTGTTGGCTCTAACTTTGTTTCGATTCGAAGCACTTTGCATGGAGTATGGTTTGAGGTGCATTTGTTTCAATTTGTGAACGAGGAGAGCTTTTCCAACTCTACTTCTAGAATAATTATTAACTGGTAGAGTGCTGGAAGCCCATATTTGGACTTTATTCTGAAGTTCAGGTGCTGCAACCTGAAGGCATCATTTTTGGTGAATAAGCTTCATATTATTTTTGAAGTTCAATAATTTTGTCTGTTAGGATTTGCCTTGTTACAAATTATGAGAGAGTGCCTATAGGCACTCTCTCATAAATTGTAACAAGGCCAAAACACATGAACAAATTTTGATGACCAAAAATAATTCAGCACTCTACCAGTTAAGCAAAATAGGGCAATGCATTTAACTGCTTTACGAGCTTGAAGTCCCAGTAAAGGAAAAAACATTTGGGTAGTTCGGTGCAAAAAACACCTCTGATTATCATTGACGATTCGACAATGCATTTCTTGTTTTTATATTATTGGAATTTTAATGCCACATTCGGCAGCCAGGATCACCACGACGTGTCGAACAGCTTTATGGGTGGAGGAAGGAAGCCGGTGTAGAGGCGATCAACTGTCCAGACCCCCCAAAGTACTAACTCTGCACGAGCATGGTTAGTATTTGTTGAAACCAAGAGCACCTTCGACAGTACGCCTTAGCACACACTGTCACCGTGTCACTACGCGAGTAATCGGGACTAAGTGACTTGCCGACATGGCACGCTTAAACATGAGTCTAGTAAAATGAAAACATACATGAAAAATATTTTTGTGCCGTCATTTTACCTGACACAGGAAATATATGTTGTCAAGATCATTCATAGAGAATTAACCCTCAGCGCACTGGTGACGAAATATCAAGATTTTAAGTTGCACATTTCCCCCCAAACTAGAAATTTAACTTTTTCAATCTTGTTTGACAGAGCTTGATGAGCTCTGTTAAACAAGATTGAATTGTTGAAATTCTAGTTGCATTATGGGAAAAAAAGATGCTCCAAATTCGATATTTTGACATCAGTATACAGAGTGTTAATAAGTTAAATAGTATCTTTGGACACCCCCACCCCCATAAATCAACACTTTTAATAAATGTTCTCATTCATATTCTCTTTTAAAGTGGACTTCAGCCTCATTTAGACTTAGAGTTCGACCGTCTGTTAACATTTTAAATTTCCGACCGATAACTCCAGTTTGGATCATTTGATCTCAACCAAAGTTGGTACATACACAGAACGACACGCGCGTGTGAATGGGTTAATCGATATGGCAGAAGTGCCATATCGGTTAAGCCATTCACATGCGCGTGTCGTTCTGTGTTTATTACACTCCTTCACGTCTATAAAGGTAATAATTAGGACACTCAGAAATTCATTTGACAACTATCAACAAAAAGAAAACATTTTATCGTCAACCAAATTTGCGAGGGAAACCCGTGTTACTAATTCGTCCCCTGAAATCCAATGTGTTCTACGTGTCTACTGGCACATAGAACACACTGGCACTCAGGGGACAATTTTTAGCTATTGCTAGCGATTCAAATTGTATTTGCGGTGCACGATTTGTAGAAAATTCCAGAGAAAGTTTGCTTCTTTATAAAAACAGTCCGTCAATGATTTCCCTTCAGCACATTTGTGCGGAACAGATTTTCATTTTCCCCATGGCTTAGTGTTGCTGTAGATGGGGATTCATAGGACAGGCGTGTAGTAAAATTCAAAATGTCTAACGGGCATGTTTAGCCACGCCTGGTGATGCTCTTGTTGATCAATCATTTCACTTCAGATCCGATGACATGTTTTACGTTCCTACCGTTTTCTCGCCATGATATAGCCTTACATGCTAATGTAATAAAATGTGTTAGCAAATATTATAATATATACACATAGATGGTCCCTGCATGAGCTTTCAAGCAATCTATCCATTAGAAATGATAATTATTGGAGTGTCTCGAGCACTCAGTTTCAGAATTTGTAGTAGGGGAAAGGGGGCGCGGAGCTTTTTCATCGTCTCCTAAAACTAAAACACCCCTAGTGTGAAGATATTTTTAGGCTTCGTGTGGTTTAATCATAAAATCTACATGACAGTGGTACATGATTTTTAAGTAATGTGAATAACAAAAGTTGACTTTATTATGTCTGCTAATGAGTCTCTAGGTCATCTTGGCGCCTGCTTTAACAAGGAAACCAGAAAATGTCGAATAATGGCTACCGTAAATCTCATTACTGCTTCCTGTTGTCATCGCCACCCATGCTTGGTGTTCTACGCCCATGTGCACAAATACAGTATTCGTTCCTTCAGAATTATTTGTTGCAGTGCAAGCCAAAGGACTTCCTTCTACAAACAGACATCCTTCACGGTGGGAAGTAGCATATACATTGAACGTTAACATATAATAGCCAGCCAACGGGGCATGGAATATTCCGGAATGGATGTTGTACACTTTACCAATATCTGTTATGACATTATCAAATTTAACTGTGACATCGTTTGAAAAATGAAGTGGATTCGAACGAAAACTTACACTGAACATAACAGTCAATGGAGAACCTGAAAAAGAAGGAAGATCGTTTGTTATAAGCAGAAACAATAAGAGAGAATTGTCTGGGTGTCTTCTGGAACAAACATACCACGGCTGATAATTTTCGTCATTGGAAGGGATTTACCGGACGCTAGTAGAGCTGGGTGGATTTTCGGTTTTCTAGTCCGGTTCCGGTTTTGCGGCAATCCAGAAAACGAAAAGTAAGACCCAACAAAACCCTCCCAAACGGTTTTACTGTGTTTGCGCATGGACTGATCAAACTATCGTAATAGACGGGAACTGGACTGGTGACCACTATGGTTTCTCGTCACTTGGTCTCTCAGGCAAAGGGGCACATGTCTCGTGTTCTGGTTGTCACATTTCTCTCTTATTGACTCGTCCACCGGACGAGTCAATAAGGAAGAAAATGTGACAATGAGAACACAACACAGATTAGATGAACTTTATTCATTTGTTACCATTATTTATGTTTCGGGGGGGGGGTGGGGGGCGGTGGCGTTGCGGTAACCGGTTCTCGTCAGGTCACCGAAGTTAAGCAACGTCGAGCTCGGTTAGTTCTTGGATGGGTGACCTTCTGAGCGATCGACTCGGGCTCCCGCGTTGTGTCCTTGGGCAAGGCACTTAATCCCGATTGTCCACATGGGGGCACGATGACGCCGTGTACTAAGGCGCATTACACGTCGACGGTGCGTATGTCTTCAACCAATCTAACCCTGCCTGTGCTGCAGTGCGGAATTTCGATGTTAGGGAGCTGGAAGCTGCTCGTCGTTGCTTGGTGGTTAGTAGTATAGCTCGTATGTTTGGGGCCTAGGTTGGATAACCTCGGTGGATGACCTCGGTGGATGACCTCGGAAGTGACGCCATGCCACGTGACCTAGTGGCGCCATGTTGTGTTGTCATGGTAACCCGCGTGAGCGGCCATGTTGTGACGTCATCCCCATAGTGATAGGTGTTGTTAGTGCGCATGCGCAGCGCGTGTTGTTAGGGTGATACGTGTTTCTGTCGTCCATTTTGTATACTAGAGGCCGCCATCTTGGTTTCTATGGTAGCACGTGATTGCTATGTTACCCAATTGTTCTGCAATAAGACGGGGTATGTTTTGAGGGTATGTTCCTTTGTAGAAGAGTAAATCTAATTACCACAAACAACCCGACAATCCCTCCAAATCACCAAAATCCACCCGAAATCACCGAAATTGACTTTATTTCCCCATTTTATCGGTCTAGCACGTAGTGCTATTGTACTAAGGGGTACAAGGGGGTGCATTCAATTGAATAGGAGTAATGTTCTGGATTAGAATTCTCCCAGAATCCCTTTTTTGATCCCTAAACCCATGACATTTTTCCCCTATTAAGAATAGCACGTAGTGCTATAGGACAAATTTACCCAGAATTCTCTGTTTCCATCTATATATGCAATAGTTTACGTCTACCTAGGCATGTTCCTTTATTCTAGAGTATACTCCAGTAGCGTAGAAGAGCCTATCAACTGGAACAGTTTACCTTATTATTACTATATTTAGCAATTTCTGGTCTATTCTTGTTAGTTCTGACCCTATTCCAAGTACTCTTGTTGTTTCATTTATCTAGATAATAACTAACCAATCAGGTTGCTTGATTTCCCATAACCTGTATGCAGAGATATCTCCCTTCTGTATAATAAAAGCTTATATCCAATGGCCATATCCCATGGAATCCCATTTTTTTGCAAAACACTTGTGGCTATGGAATCCCTTTTTTGTCGTATGAGGCCATGAGGGCTATGTAAAAGCCCTCAATGAGTCCTCATTTATTATCCCTCATAGCCTCATTGAATTTTGAGGTTATGAGGACCATTAAAAATCCCTCAGTGAGGTATAATTTACTACGACTCTTAGCCTCATTTCAGTATTTGAGGATACCTATGGCCTGGTATTGTATTATTCGAGGATATCTATCGAGGATATCTTTAGGAAAATCCCTTTTTTGTCGTATGAGGCCATGAGGGCTATGTAAAATCCCTCAACGAGTCCTCATTTATTATCCCTCATAGCCTCATTAAATTTTGAGGTTATGAGGACCATTAAAAATCCTCAATGAGGTATAATTTACTACGACTCTTAGCCTCATTTCAGTATTTGAGGATACCTATGGCCTGGTATTGTATTATTCGAGGATACCTATCGAGGATATCTTTAGGAGAATCCCTTTTTTGTCGTATGAGGCCATGAGGGCTATGTAAACGCCCTCAATGAGTCCTCATTTATTATCCCTCATAGCCTCATTGAATTTTTAGGTTATGAGGACCATTAAAAATCCCTCAATGAGGGATTTTTAATACGACTCTTATCCTCATTACAGTATTTGAGGATACCTATGGCCTGGTATTGTATTATTTGAGGATACCAATTGAGGATACCTATCGAGGATACCTTTTGGAGAATCCCTTTTGTGTCGCATTAGGCTATGTAAAAGCCCTCAATGGGTCTAATGAAGTCTTACCAACCGCTTCCATCTTGTCGCCAAAGCTCCAAAGCCATTACAGGTCTATGGCCTATCTGTCCTATCATTAGCTTCTACAGCAGTCTTGTTCCATTGCGGCCTTGTACCAGTACTATTGGCTTCTGTTATTCTGCCCCATATCTCATCCATTACTTCCTAGCTATACCTATCTCAGTCTCGACTATAACATTTATCAAGGTTGAATCAGATTTCCCCTGTATACATATAAGGCATTCCGTTATTGAGATTCCTAGCCGAGTCCGTAAAATTTGGATTCCGTGTTTTAACATCGACACTCGAAGGTATTCCCCTTCCCTATTGGAAGAATTTAGATTAATGGGTTGTAGTTTAAAAATTCAGATCATCTTTCCTTATATTTTCATTAAGTTTAAAATTTATTAAGTTAAACTTTGTTCAGTTCAAAAAGGTGTTAATATTTATTTATATTATATCTCGTTCATTCAGTTCAAAGGGGTTAACTATATATGCATTCATAAGGGTTATAGTTCATTCATTCAGTTCAAAGGGCTCATTCAGGTTTGTTCAATTTAAGGGGGTTAACACTGGATTATATTTAAGGGTTAGAGTTCATTCAAACAGTTCAAGAGTGTTATATTTAGGGGTTATGGTCCTAAACTTTGTTCACGTTGTTTTCTTTACTTCCATCTTGATTGTATTGGATCTTTGTTCACTACGACTTCATTCGAACAGGTGTCTTGTATCTGTTCATAATTCAGATCTGTTCATGCTGTCCAACTAGTTCGATCAATCCGACTAGTTTGACCTTCTTTCACTTTGTTTTGTTTACTTTGTTATTTTGTAGTGGTTGGTTGTATCTGTTCAGAGTCTTGTAGTCATTGTTGAATTGGTTATCAATCCCTTTCCATACCCTCCAATAAATGTATTTTGGTCTTATGGAATATGAATAGCAACAAATTTTACGAACTCGGCTAGGAATCTCAATAACGGAATGCCTTATATGTATACAGGGGAAATCTGATTCAACCTTGATCAATGTTATAGTCGAGACTGAGATAGGTATAGCTAGGAAGTAATGGATGAGATATGGAGCAGAATAACAGAAGCCAATAGTACTGGTACAAGGCCGCAATAGAACAAGACTGCTATAGAAGCTAATGATAGGACAGATAGGCCATAGACCTGTAATGGCCTTGGAGCTTTGGCGACAAGATGGAAGCGGTTGGTAAGACTACATTAGACCCATTGAGGGCTTTTACATAGCCTAATGCGACACAAAAGGGATTCTCCAAAAGGTATCCTCGATAGGTATCCCCAATAGGTATCCTCAAATAATACAATACCAGGCCACAGGTATCCTCAAATACTGAAATGAGGATAAGAGTCGTATTAAAAATCCCTCATTGAGGGATTTTTAATGGTCCTCATAACCTAAAAATTCAATGAGGCTATGAGGGATAATAAATGAGGACTCATTGAGGGCTTTTACATAGCCCTCATGGCCTCATACGACAAAAAAGGGATTCTCCTAAAGATATCCTCGATAGGTATCCTCGAATAATACAATACCAGGCCATAGGTATCCTCAAATACTGAAATGAGGCTAAGAGTCGTAGTAAATTATACCTCATTGAGGGATTTTTAATGGTCCTCATAACCTCAAAATTCAATGAGGCTATGAGGGATAGCAAATGAGGACTCGTTGAGGGTTTTTTACATAGCCCTCATGGCCTCATACGACAAAAAAGGGATTCTCCTAAAGATATCCTCGATAGGTATCCTCGAATAATACAATACCAGGCCTTAGGTATCCTCAAATACTGAAATGAGGCTAAGAGTCGTAGTAAATTATACCTCATTGAGGGATTTTTATTGGTCCTCATAACCTCAAAATTCAATGAGGCTATGAGGGATAATAAATGAGGACTCATTGAGGGCTTTTACATAGCCCTCATGGCCTCATACGACAAAAAAGGGATTCCATAGCCACAAGTGTTTTGCAAAAAAATGGGATTCCATGGGATATGGCCATTGGATATAAGCTTTTATTATACAGAAGGGAGATATCTCTGCATACAGGTTATGGGAAATCAAGCAACCTGATTGGTTAGTTATTATCTAGATAAATGAAACAACAAGAGTACTTGGAATAGGGTCAGAACTAACAAGAATAGACCAGAAATTGCTAAATATAGTAATAATAAGGTAAACTGTTCCAGTTGATAGGCTCTTCTACGCTACTGGAGTATACTCTAGAATAAAGGAACATGCCTAGGTAGACGTAAACTATTGCATATATAGATAGAAACAGAGAATTCTGGGTAAATTTGTCCTATAGCACTACGTGCTATTCTTAATAGGGGAAAAACGTCATGGGATAGGGATCAAAAAAGGGATTCTGGGAGAATTCTAATCCAGAACATTACTCCTGTTCAATCGAATGCACCCCCTTGTACCCCTTAGTACTATAGCGCTACGTGCTAAACCGATAAAATGGGGAAATAAAGTCAATTTCGGTGATTTCGGGTGGATTTTGGTGATTTGGAGGGATTGTCGGGTTGTTTGTGGTCATTAGATTTACTCTTCTACAAAGGAACATACCCTCAAAACATACCCCGTCTTATTGCAGAACAATTGGGTAACATAGCAATCACGTGCTACCATAGAAACCAAGATGGCGGCCTCTAGTATACAAAATGGACGACGGAAACACGTATCACCCTAACAACACGCGCTGCGCATGCGCACTAACAACACGTATCACTATGGGGATGACGTCACAACATGGCCGCTCACGCGAGTTACCATGACAACACAACATGGCGCCACTAGGTCACGTGGCATGACGCCACTTCCGAGGTCATCCACCGAGGTCATCCAACCTAGGCCCCAAACATACGAGCTATACTACTGTGGTTCTCTCCGGGTACTTCCTCCACCCATAAAACTATCACCGACACGATATAACCTTGGCTGTTGAAGTGTCATTAAACCCTAATAAATAAATAAATGTATTTTGTTCTTATGGAATAGGCATAGCAACTGATTCTCCTAGGACCTCTAAGAATTACCAAAGGGATGTTAGGTTTAATCCAGTGGAGATACTTAAAGACAGAACTTTTGTGGTGAGTTGAGCCGTACAAACTATTACGGATTTTTTCCATGTTAAGGAGTTTGATGTGTTATTTACTATATATTCTTAACACATAGAAAAATCGACCCAAAGCGAGGCTTTTTCTTGAAGCCAAACGGTAACCGAATCTGACAATGTAAACCTTTCTAGCTCTAGAAGTTAGGGGGTAGTAGTGGTGGTGGCAGTTTGGTATTATCGTCGCACTCACACTTTTTCAGATCATATATTTTGACCCTGTCCACTCCCCGTGAATGATAAACAGATAAATTTGCAGTAACTTGCAACGGCCAGTTTGTAGTTTTAAGCTGACGACGTGAGAGTAAATGGAAAACAATTGATAACAAAACATAGACCTTTAATGTGTTAGACCCAACAAAGTAGATCTTTTGTTCTCAGTCCACTTTTTGTAAAATTGCATGCATTGCGGGAGTTTTTTTTTATTTTATTTTTTATTTTTGTAATTATTTCTTTGCCATCAAAAGTTCTTATTCTTGGTTTGCTTTATGTTTTAAGCCCCATAATCTACAAACTAGCATGGGTGGTGGTGTATTTCATCTCTTGAGTGCAAGAAGGTTTTACAATGCTGAAGCATTGCAAAACCTTGTTGCTCTCGAGTGACAAATTTATAAATTTTATTAACTTACGTAAAAAATCAGACATAAACCATTTATTTCAAATAAATGCATCAACGAAAACATAAATTCTATATATATTTGGATTTATCAAGGCCGCAGCAATACACAAATTCAAGTCTATAAGACCCATGACTACTCCGGAGCCGGTAACACAGTTGAAGTAGGGCGTGTCTACATAGACGCAGGGCATCACCCAGGGTGACCAAACCATGGCAGAGATAATAACAGTTTACGAGGTTAACTCATAGCTAACCAACAACTCAACGAGTACTCCCTAGGGTAAAACCATAGCAGAGCACAACAAATTATCTAACCCTATAGGTCAACGATTAACACAAGGGTTAACTGCTTACTAGGATAGGCCATAGCTAAGCCACATTCTGAACGAGTGCTCCACAGGTTAATCCTTAGAGCACAACAGAATAAAGTGTGAACGAGTACTCCCTATGACTCTCTATGAACCATAGAAGAGCACAAATTTTACATCTACTTCCCAACGTTACCAACTCCGAAGCACTCAATTTGGGCCCACACATTGTGCCGCGACTATAGCGAAGATAAACTGGTCTTCTGTGCAGTGGACGAACATCATCCATCACAATGGAAATACTGTGTGTGATCAATAGCAGGCGATGAACCTCAGAAATGTCTCAAAAGAAACGTTCAAAGGAGAATAAAACATATTGTCAGGACGCAGTGTCACTATCACAAGAATACAAGTCACACCTGAAAAAGAAATAAAAGCAGCAGAAACCAAGCCTCTGCAATGTGAAATTGACATAGGACAAAAGCATGTGCCGGTCCAATAAAGAAGCGGGCTGGGAGGGTGGGTGTTCATTTCTGACAAGACGTGTTGACTGTTTCCACACGGGAAGAATTTCAGAACTGGTCACGATGCTATGCAATGACGTGCGCGGTTCACTCAGCGTCGATTGCATCAACAGCTATAAATAGCTGTCCCTGCAAGTCTGTAAAACCATAAAGCCGATCTAGGGGAGACAACTTCAAACAAACGTCCCCAACTCACCGCATCGTTGAATCATTCTGAAATAAACTGATTTACGCGCAAGGCATAAATCCTCTTATTTTTTTCAAGTTTGCATTGACTATAAAAAGAGAGCATGCTGCAGCCAAAACGACCTTGCTGGAGGAAACATATATTTAACTTTTTTAGGCCTCACAGTAAGTTAAGTTAATAGTTCACTATTTAGTCTCCGTGGACGCAGTAGTGTTATTTCCGTATACATTACTACTCGATTACCATATATTTGTAATGGGTCCCTTCTTACAAAAGGATATTTGAAACAAAATTATTTTTGCAAAATAAAAAGTGTGGTTTCGCCAAATGGTTCAACCTTTTTCAAAATAGCGGCTTTCAGAAACCATGTTGGCGCTCGAGCGATCAACAATTTTACAGATAAACAACACACATTTCCGAAAGACGTGGTCAAGCCCAATCCACTACCATGGGTCATCCATCGAGGCCCGAATGGTTCACGATTTACAACTTGGGTATAATTCACTTCAAAGTCGCCATTGTTCGTCCGGAACATACGATCGTGAAACCTTCTATTTTGTCCTTAGATCCAGTAAACATCGCGAGCGAAAATAATAAATGAGTCGTCTTTTAGGCCAACCAAAATTAAATAATTGATTCTCAGGCAATTGTTTTTGTTTTAAACGAATGAGGGACGGCGGTTTTCATTTTTATATTTTATTCCCGACATGGGCGCAGATCTGTTGTAAGAAGTGGGGGGGACATGACCGAAAGCAGATGCCGAAGGCATCTGCCGCGAGTGCCGAAGGCACGAGCGTTTGGAGGGGGGTCTGGGGGGGTTCTCCCCCCAGAAAATTTTTTTCAGAAAGGGATAAAAAGAAGCATTCTGGCAGCATTTGGAGTGAAATCCTTTTTGTTTTTTTAAGCCTTAAAAGGCTATTTTTAACTGATTTTTTTCATATCACTGCTACAGAATTGGGTGATTTTAAATATACTTTAAAAATAGCTCACCGTAAGTTACGGTGAGCTATTTTTAAAGTATATTTCGTAAGACTGCTCATTCGACACATCTAAGGTACTTGCAGTTGTTACTGCAGACGTCTCACAAAGAGTCGAGGTTGGGCGGGGGTGACAGATGCCCAAAGCATCAGTTGTGAGTGTCGTAGCTTACTGAGGGTGGTTCGGGTGTGGGGGTGGGGCAAACCCTCGAAAATATTTTAATGCAGCTCTCAAATGCTGCATTTTGGTGGCTCTGGGGTGAATTTCCTGTTGGTTTGTCTTAATAGAAAATATAGTTTTTTCAACAACACGTAATATTTTGAAATACTGGTCCGTTTAATCTGATTAATAGTGATTATCATATACCCCAAATAAAATAACACTTGAGCCTGTACTCACATAAATAAACGTTAATCAACATGCTCGTGTCAAACGGGAAAGCCCCCACATCTTGTGTGATAACTTTCCATGTCAAGTTGCTTTCGGATTTTTATGGGGGGGGACACTACACATGATGTCCCCCCCTACAAAATGTTTGGGGGGGACACGTCCCCCCCGTCCCCCCATGATCTGCGCCCATGATTCCCGATGGAATGGTTGTCAATGCCTAAAATCCAGTTGTGAGAACCAGAAATTAAATACTAGAGCTTCCATGTTGACTTCACTATTTTTGTAACAGTCATCATACAACACAAAATCGGAATGCGCGGTGTGCGGTTGAAATACATTGGCAAAGGGGCAGAAATTATTGCCACAAGACCTTATTTTTGAAACATTCAAATCGAAGAATGATCATAACCTTTTCGCAGGCTATATTTATACAGACCTTTTGAAAGATACCAAAGTATTGATGCGATCTGCCTGAAACATTTGAGTTATGTCAGGTCTCAGTCAATCCACTCGTGTTCCACTGGGAAAATAAATGATGGGACAGTATTCGCTAAACCTTAACTTAACTACTTTCCTGACCGGAAGATGAGACGACACTTGCAAATTTGTTTATTTATTTTATTTTGTGGGGTTTAACGACACTTTTGACTGCCAAGTTCACCTCGTGACGGCCAGTTTTAGCGACGGAGGAAGCAGGAGTACCCTGAAAGAACCACCGAGCAACAGAGAGCGACTGACAGACGTAGCAACGTACTAACTCCACACAAGCAGGGTTTTCATTGGTTGAAGACAAGTGCACCATCGACGTGCAGTACGTCTTTGTACCCGGCGCCACCATACCCCCGTGGGCAAACGGGATTAAGTGCCTTTCTCCAAAACACAACGTAGTTACCCCTGGTGGAGATCGAACCGTGGACCTTTCGGTTTGAAATTCAATGCCGTAACCACTGAGAACACTTGCAGTAATACTTACAGAGACAATGTTAAAATGTACTTTAAGCGTCCGATCTCTATTCAACAGGATTGATGGAAAACCAGCGAAAAACATGGCAATTCAGTGTACACCACGGAACCCCCCTTCCCCGCCACGTCCATCTACGCCAACTAAGAAGGTGTCAAGTCAATCAACGTGGTAATTCATCCCACTTAATGACGTTTGATGACGTTGAAGCCGTTACTCTGACGAAAACTGGTAACCTTGTATATATTTTCCCTAACGAAATCTGGTAACCCTGTATATATTTTTCAGTCTGAGTACTTGTTTTATCAATAATAAGTAACGTCTGTTCTGAATGTTCCAATTGTGCGAGACGCCAGACACTTGGAATATGTTGTTGAGTATTGTTTCTTTATAGCAACATACCCCCTCTCTTATAATGGTGGCGTTCGAGACGCTTTTCTACATGTCATCAGTCAGCGTTCCAGCAACCCAGCTGTACATCTGTTTATTTGTTGGGGTTTAACGACACTTTCGACAACCAGAGTCACCTCATGTCGGACAGTTTTATGGGTGGAGGAAGCCGGAGTACCCGAAGACCACCGAGCAACGGCGACCAACTGTCAGACTCCCCAACTCACTAACTCCATACAAGTAGGGTTAGCATTGTTTTGAAGACAAGTGCACTATAGACGTGCAGTGCGCCTTAGTACACAGCACCACCGTGCCCCCAGGGTGGGTAATCGTGATTAAGTGCCTTGCTCAAGGACACGGCGCAGTTACCCATTTGGGTTTCAAGTCCACTGACTTAACCACTGAGCCATTGCGTTCCCATCTGGTTGTATATAGAGATCAGGGTTCCGATATCTTTCGACGAAACGACGGTCTGTACCGCGTTGATGGTGTACCATATCTCCAAAGTCCAACGGTATCGCTCATGGATTCGATATTATCTTGTACTTATTATTATTTCCACGGACGCAGTAATATAAGATTCCAAATACTAATTATAGGAATAATCATCAAAAATTTAATTTAGGAAGCAGCGGGTACAACCCGGTGGTTCATTAACTAAAATCTTGCTGATGATGATTCTATTACCTGGTAAACGCATGCATGGACATCACTGCGTACGCGTGGATTGCGTTCAGTCCACGCCGACTGTACTGTAGTCTGCACATGACACTGTTGAATAGACTCGACGAATCAACTAATAGTCACATTAATTGATTATTGGAGTTAACCCTTTACTCAATGTAACATCCAAAACCGGGCAGCGCTATTCACAAAAATCGCCAATTAATAATCATTATTTTTTTCATATTTTGTCCCCAAAACATAGGTTATAACCCCTCCGTGAAACGAGCTCGTCGATCTCGTTCCAATGAGGGGTCATAACCTATGTTTTTGAGACAAAAAAAATTGAAAAAATAGTTATTCAAGAATTTTCATTGCATGTGTCGTCTGCTTTTCATGTTAGGTAAAGGGTTAGCGACTTAGCGACACTTTCAACAGCCAGCGTCATATCGCGTGGGATAGTTTTACTGGTATCCGGAGAGAACCACCGAGCAATGGCGAGTAACTGTGGGACTATCCCAATTCACATCACCGGTACGATCAGTGTTATTGTTGGTTGAAGGCAAGTGTACCGTCGTTGTCTCCATCGCATTAGTATGCAGCGACACAATCCTCTCACATAGGCAATCAGAATGGAGTGTCTAGCCCTATGACACAGCGTAGATGAAGCGGGTCACGATTGTACCGACGACCTATTAATCTCAAGGCCAATGGAACACCACGTTCCCACCAATGGAATGTCCCGAACAACATTTTATGAGCAGCAGTTAACGCAGACCGGTCTCCTATCATCGCTAAGTTTTCAACATTTTGAACAGAGTACTTTTGATCGCAAAACAAGAATAGTTTCGCAAATGATTTTGTCATATTTATGTTTACCCCTCAAATGTTTTACAATGATTTATTAACCCAATATAAACCTTACAAAAATATATTTTTTAAAAAGATATGAAGAGACATTCACTCGTTGCAGTGTGACAACTTAATGCCCGATTAACTGTTTTGGTCGGAACATAGAAACCCAATTGATTTCCTGAGACACCCCAGACCATAAACACATTTAGCACCCTCACATGTTCACACTGTTTATATATATATATATATACATGTATTTGTAACCCCATGCGAAAACCTCATGTACCATAAAAATGGGTTGTAAATAAACTGAATTGAATTGCAGGGACGTCGCAACAGGGGGGGGGGGGGGGTCTCCCCCCCCCCCCCCCCCAATATTTGTCAAAACGTCAATAGTTGGAAATTCGGAGGGCAAAATTATCAACAGTTAGAAATTTAAAAACTACTGAATATACGGTATAATTCACTAACAAACCTATTTTTCCGACTGGAGGACCATAATAAGGAAATATTCCGACTACCGAGACTTTCGGGTGAAAATCGAGTCAGAGAATTCCGACTCCACGCGGCCTGCAGACTGATGCCGTATCAACTGCCCATACCCGCTTTGGGTTACACGTTTTGTTAGCAGCCGCTGATAGTCTAGGGGAGATAATATGTAAATCAATGTGCCCTCTTTTCGTCGACTGGAAATCAATTTCATTGGTACAGATTCAGTGTAACTTTGACTAGTTGGAGACTGCCACAATGCACCCAGCCGAGTCGCACGTAACGGCATGTTAAGCCTTTGAACCCTGATGGTTCCTTCCATGTCAGTTGAATGACATCAATTAGAAGAGTCCATAATCATCATTTGGAGTAGACCAATCCATATTCTCAACGTGCAGCCTTTGGGCTGCTCGCTGAAAATATCGATTGGTCTACCCTACAAATTCACTGAGCAGCCATTCTACTTTTTAAATGTACGGTGTGTCATGATCTTGGACCAGAAAAGCGGTCTTACGGGTTCAAAGGGTTAATAAAAAAGTACTTGTTGTCATGTCAAGTGCCTGTGAAATGCTCTAGAAACACAAAACTCCCACTTTCCCAAAGCCGATGTTTCAAATTTGTCCGTCAGACAGGAGGCATACGAGCCACTGGGGACAATTCGGGCAAAGCAAGAAGATATTGAAAATTTGTATCCAACTCGAATTAAAAATGTTTCCCTACAAAAAATCACTGAATTTGGAACTGAAAATTAGCCTTGTAACTATTACCAGAACCCATGAAAACGCATCTGAGCACATCAATTTTTCAAAATTTTCTAGGGGAGGACCCCAGATCCCCTGCCAAAGCTTCGCGCCTTTGGCGCTCGCAGTTTCGCGCCTACCATCCTACGGCACTCGTGTGTCGGGATTCCCAGTTAAAATTTGTATTGAAAATTTGTATCCAACTCGAATTAAAAATGTTTCCCTACAAAAAATCACTGAATTTGGAACTGAAAATTAGCCTTGTAACTATTACCAGAACCCATGAAAACGCATCTGAGCACATCAATTTTTCAAAATTTTCTAGGGGAGGACCCCAGATCCCCTGCCAAAGCTTCGCGCCTTTGGCGCTCACAGTTTCGCGCCTACCATCCTACGGCACTCGTGTGTCGGGATTCCCAGTTAAAATTTCAAAGTGTCTCCCCCCCCCCCCCCCCCCCCATCCCCATTAAAGGCCTCTAGCTACGTCCCTGTTGAATTGATCAATTGTTAATAGAATCGATCACAATCTGTTATGGGTTATAAGTTGTTATACGCGTAGCTTGTGCTGCGCACCAGCAATTAAAAAATTCATGTGTTATTTTGAAAAACAATAGCGTTTCACGCATGTAAAATGAAATATTGTCAAACGTACTTTTCTTCTACATTTATGGTTTTTGTTATGTAAAGATCACAATCAGACGGCATTCTGCAAATATGTTCCTATTCAACGTTTCGTTCAATTTTTGCCTCACAAACAAAAGCTTTTACCCCTAATTGAAAGAGTGACTTAGTCGTTTGAAACCAACAAATACAGCAATTGGCACAATGGTTTGACACCAGAAATAAACTTTTGGTAGGTCTCAAAGGCTTTGTGGTTTAGTATTTCCGTGCGTCGTTTTCGACAAAATCGTCTGACGACACACCGAGATAGAATTCACGCCTGTTAATTAATTTACAAGTAATAGCTGCGTATAATCATTTTCTCCCCACCCCCCCCCCCCCCCCACACTATACGTGAAACATACGCGTGTCCCGGGTGAGACAGCAGGGTCCCGTGACATACTTATTTGCATATTTTATTAGGTCGCCGGAACTATGTCATCATCGTCTGCACAATTGTAAATAAACAAAGTGGCTTCACAATTTCCCGCATGTAATCCACGTGCCATTCCAAATCAACAATGTTGATTTGTTTCAACCCCATGTTTCTCAGCAGATTTAATAATATCACTGCGCGAATTTATCGATCGATCAATAACCTCACAATTCCCTTTACATTAGAGTTGAACACGCGCAAATTCATTAACCCCCTAACGGACAGTGTTACAAATCAATTTTTTGTACGATCTTTCCGATGAAATTGTTCGTTTTTCGAAAGAACTACGACTTGATACATTGGGTATGTCAGCACGTTACCGCCAATTATCTATAATGACGTAATCCTCGTGTGTGTGTGTGGGGGGGGGGGGGGGTCATCCTCGATGAGTCTGAAGGTGGGAATGGGGAAATCTCACCCTCGGGGCAAGACATTTGAACCAGACCATCGGCAAGCCTCGGGTCTGGTTCAAATATCTTGCCTCTCGGGTGAGATTTCCCCATCCCACCTCCAGACTCATCGGGGATCATAATAGTTCTCTGTTTCTTACCAGTATATCCATCTAATACAATTCTTATTAAAACATATCTTTGTTGCTTAATCTTTTTTTATATCTTGCTTAATCTTTTTTATATAATCATCCTGGCAGGAAATTTATGAACAGTGAGAAAAAATAATTTATTTTGTTTATTAGGAGTGAATAAACAGTGAGTAAATAATGATTTATTTTGTTTATTAGGAGTGAATAAACAGTGAGTAAATAATAATTTATTTTGTTTATTAGTAGTGAATAAACAGTGAGTAAAAAATAATTTATTTTGTTTATTTAGAGTGAGTAAATAATAATTTATTTTGTTTATTAGGAGTGAATAAACAGTGAGTAAAAATAATTTATTTTGTTTATTAGGAGTGAATAAACAGTGAGTAAATAATAATTTATTTTGTTTATTAGGAGTGAATAAACAGTCAGTAAATAATAATGTATTTTGTAAACGTTAATATTAGCCTTTTGCTTTTTTATCTATATTTTTATTATTTATGGGGTTTTTGCAACTAAAATGCTTGATAGGGCCAGGTAAATTACAATATTGTAGTTTGAGTGAAACAAGGGGTATCCCCGTGGAAGATGGAAGGTGTGTGGGCCCTCAGACGGCTTTTTGTACGTGACCACTATGTTTTCCAGCCAGAAAATTCCCACAGTTTTGTATTGACTAATTCAAATTTGGAGAAAAGAAAGCAGTTTATAAAGGCTCACCGGAGACCTGCGCAGGAGCTATAGTTGTATGAATGAGCTGCGATATTATCCGTGATAACACATGGACATCCACTACCTACGGAAGTGGATGATGTTCGTGTGATATTGCGGACAATACCGTGCCTCTTGGCCTCATTGCGGGGGAAGAAATATTGAGAGTTTCAAACAATAGAGGGGGTGCGTGAGTCCCCCCCCCCCCCCCCTACACACACACATACACACTCCTGCACTCCTGTATCCACTCATGCTTTTAGAGGACGTTCCAGTTGGTGTTATGAACGTTTTGTTTTTCTGTCTTGCAAGTGTCAACTCCTGTCATATTCGGTAAAGAGTTGAAGCGTATATCTGTCATTCCCACAGCTGATTCTAATGTATTTTGGCATATTCATTTATTGCTGCTTAACGTGACATCGGCAAGCAAAGCTGTATCGTAGTGAGAAAACAGTACAAAGTAAAATGAGGGAAAGTGATAGATTTAGAATAGGAAATACTTACATGTCAAAGACCGGAGTAGTTGAACAGTCATGAGCGATGATTCTAGTATAGTGAATACATAAATAAATCAAACTATTGTTTGAGATCAGAAGTGTCTAGTTTAAACGAATAAAACAATTTTCCAATTTATTGAAAAGGTTGATTACTTTCAGAAATGGTAGAATGTTGTGCGGCCTCTGTGAGAAAAATACATCTCTTTGAGATACTGCCCTCTGACATGATTAAAATCAGTGCAGCGCAAAAGAATGTGCCCCACTGTCAACACTTCATCTTTTGAGTTCCAATGTGTTTTATGTGTCTACTGGCACATAGAACACATTGGAACTCAGGTGACGTCTTGTCGGCAAGGAACACACTCAGGTCGCATACTACCCCCTAACAAAAAGGAATGTGTAAGTCTTGTATGACCAATATGGCATCGTGTCAGAATTACATAATTTTTTCTACAAAGTTTACTAGACGTATAATTATGATTGACAGTTGGTCGGAATTGATGGAGTTTCTTATTTGTCGCCCCATGCAATCCGCCTGCTACTCGTTTTCTCAGATTCTAAGGAGGAATGTGTGGTTCGCGGTTCTCTTTTATCGAATCTGATTCAAGTCCAGCGGACTCCATACGGAATTTCTAATTTCCAAGGGGGGAATAGGTTTCTGGTGTCTGTTAAAAAGTCAACATTTTATGGTTTGGATACACAATTCTAAGCGGGGTTTGATGGATAAGCCAACAGGTTAGAAGCATACTCTGGAGTGACAAAATGTTCTACTCAGGCATGTCAATAAACACCGTACCGTTGCCGATACTGCCGGTTCCCTCATGCTCCAACCAGTACGGTTCTGAAGCTTTTCTCCCGCCATCATTGGCTACTTCAAAGAAATTATTCTGTGACATGATCCTCGTGCTTTTATGATTTCTCTGATGTCGCCACAGAATAATTGGTACGATGCCATGTTTGTCTTTGCGATCTTGGGAAATGGGGCGATTTAAATGCAAATTTCTCCCATCTGATTGCGATATGTCATACAATTGTCCCGGTCAGGTACCGGTTTCGGTGGGACACGCTATGTCCTGTCCTGGTACCGGTTATGTTGGTACCGGTAGTACTTTGACATGCCTGATTCTACGCCTATCGAGAGAAGGCTTCACTGCTTCAACGAGCATTAATTCTATCGATGATGTTCTGAAAGCGCATTTTTGGCTTAACATTAAAAGGGTTTCAATTCCTTAATCCTTTCAACTCCAGTGGTACCGCCCATGCTTGTTCAATGGAAGCAATTAGAAGATTCCATATTCAGCCTCGGGGCTGCACGTTGAAAGTATTTTTTTGTCTACCCCACACATTTGTTGAACAGCCATCCTATTTAACGATGTTATGACGTATCAAGTTCCTGGCCGGAAAAGCGGCCGCTTGAGTCGAAAGGCTTAGTTACACGTTCTAAGTAGCTTTGCCAAAAAGGAGGAGTCGAAAACTCATTTCCATACATACTTTGACGAGTTTCTAATTCCACTGACTTCGCTGTGCAATCCAAGCTCAGTGCTTTTATTTTTGCGTCATAATCTAAAGTTATATTCTCAATCGCCTGACTCATGAAGGATATTTTGTCGTTGAGTTTTTGAAGTTCTTCTCGAAAATCAATTTCATTTCCTTGTAATCCTAATACGATAGCGACATAGATGAACACTAGAATAACCGGACCAAACATGGTGAAGTCCTCAATGCGAGTTGATAAGATATTTGCTGTTTTTATTGAAATATGCTTATGTGTACATTTAAAAAGCAAAGATAAACATATTTATATTAATCATAGGTTTTGGTGACTTTATATGAGAACTCCGACAAATGTTTTCTCTAAAAATAGTTTTCTAATGCACGATAGAAGAGTTATGCAAATACATCCGGGTGAAGTATACACCAGACGTCCAATGCCATTGACAGTGCCTGAATGATTTAAGCAGGGGAGTGGTTTGTTCCTGTTGTTGGCAGGCATAAAATGATTGCTAGAAGCCAGAATCGGAAAGTTACACATTGCTTTCATCCATTTCCATTTCATTTTTTGTTGCAGGCTCGAGGTTTGTCGAGTTGAAGGGTCGGGGGCTGATGAGGCGACTTGCCCCCTATACATTTGCTGCAGAAATATTACAGAGAAGAAAACTGGTGTGCTTTTCATCTTGGAATATCTATGCATAAAATACTTGCTGGAAAAAGAGGTCAGAATACCACAAGCGAATTTCCACCCTATTTCTCTCTGTTGATAATTCCAATCCTTGACATTACTTCTTAGAAAAAGGAGCGTCTCAAAGACTGAGGAGGGGAAGTAAATCTGATTTGTCCTGATTGTGATGGCTGAAGTCCCGACTGCTCAAATATACCATCTACACCATCAAGGCATGCCTTCGTTGAAGGCATGCCTTAATGGTGTAGTTGGAATTTTAGTCATTCGGGATTATATCATATACTCCAAAGTTATTGGATAATAATTTGTGGATAAATAAAATATACGTGTAGTAGCCGTGACGCAACATTTTTATTTAATAACACGTGCTGTACCGGGTCATATTGGGACTCGGAACAGATCGAATCGGATACTACAGACTTCCATTGAAATAGGTCGAAGTATTGAATCCGGTTTCGTAAGAACGTGCATGATTACAAGAAAGAGTAAATCATACTTAAGACTCAAATTCAGATGACAATGTCCTGACTGAAAAAAGTGGTCGTCAACCCACCCCCACCCCCACCCCCTCCCCATCCCCTGTTGGAGTCTCTCTCTCTGAGAGTTTCGAAAGAGATGGTGTCAAAGCCTGTAATTATCGACAGTTTATAATTGCCAAACAAATTATCTAGTGGATATCGTACAATTATCACACATCCATCAAACTTTAAACCCTTGTATTTAACGAAATCGCCGCTATGACATAAATGTTTCTGTATTTAACTGGCGATGTACAAGCCGAAGCTTTTTTGCGAGCACCGTTTACACTAGTTTCTTTCCGTCGATTCATTAGTTACGCTTCGAAAAGTTTCCAAATTTCGTTATACAATTATCGATCATCTGTCGCTTTGTGTGAAAATGAAAACGTCCTCAGCAAAATAAAGTCGATTCACAAAAAAATTAGTTAACCAAAAATGAGATAATATTAAAAAGCAATCATTTCCAACCACAACATTAACCCAGTACCGTGGCCATCTCGTCTGCGGATACCGTTATATCTAAATTGGTCAACTTTATTTCGGTAATTCTTCGGACATCTTGCATGCTTCGAACTTCTTTTAAAAAAGTTTCTCCCAGCTATTTTGCAAATCTGCCCAAATTTGTACTTATGTTTTTGCTAACTAACTGCAATAGCCATAAAATGGTTAGGCGTGAATGGACACCAGCCGACAAGAAACAGAGATACGAATTTCAACAAACACCCCAAAAGAGCATTTTTTATTACATAGCGCTATCTTACATCCGGGACTCGAAATGCCCGTCGAAACCAGCCATTCAGATTTTTTCCTAAAATGGCACCCACGTCTGCTGTACTGTACTGAACGCTGCATTGATATCGTCTGTTTCCACTTGATAAATATTTTTTTTTTGTCATTGCTGTCGTTCTTTTGAAACAAAATTCTATTGTGTGCCTTCGAACGAAACATTTTAGTCTTAAAGAAGCCGAAGGTACATTGTAGTTGAGTGTTGTGACGAACGTCGGAACGAAAATGAAGGATTGTAACACGAAAATGACAAGTATGGAATATAACATCGCAAAATACACAAACTTCTAACACCCAACCTTTGTTCTCTTTGGGGATGAGAACAACCGCAGATTAGGTAAATTGTCGAATTCTGATTGATAAAACGGAGACGAAAAGCGAAGCTTTCAATGCCGATCAGCAGTTAAGAGCACGTGTGTGCAATGTTGATAAATAAAGCCGGTTTGATGAGGCATATGGACTCTCGGATGTAAGATGGCGCTATGTAAAATGGTCTATCGAAAAGAAAACGAATGTAATTTACACTGGTTCCCAAAAGGTTGTTTTCATTTTTTATCGATCCATTTGCTCAGTACAGCTTCAATCAAAACAAACGGACTCTTCACCTTTGGATTTAAACATCGGAATTAAAATTTGTTTATTTAAATTAAGTTTAATGCATGGGGCGTGTAATAAACATTTATCGTTGGAATGGCGTCGTCATATTTTGCTCGAACCTACGACTCTCGCGAAATATGACCACGCCATTCCAACTCGTTATGTAAAACACCCGCCGATTCAAACACACATCTCGTTCTGTCTATTTATTTCATCGAGTACTATAGCTCGACGACTTAAGAAATTCAGATTTTTTTTTTTTTGCAAACGTAAGACAAATAGATGCCCGTGTTAGCTTCAGACAGGACTGTATATTCCTTAAATTCTCGGATTATTTTTTTTAATTATAAATACTGTATGTACTTATACAGAACTGTATGTGAGGTAACAGTGTTTCTCCATCACTGCTGGCTGCCTGTAAGACAGAACAAGTGTATCTACGCCCCGGGTTTCAATACACGGAGGTATATTTGTAACGTGATAGGACAGAATCTGCATTAAAAGTCCATTAGTTCTGTTTCGATTACTTTCACAATTGGAACTCATGTTTCATTACATACCAGTATTTAATACCATTTTATTTATAAAATATACCCAAAGTAGCTTTGTGTACCAAATGTTCACCACGAGTGGTGAAGTGGTGTTAACCGCGAGCCTTCGGCGCGCGGTTAACACCACTTCGACACGATTGGTGAACATTTGGTACACAAAGCTACTTTGGGTATATTTTATTTATTCCATGATCGTCAGATTATAAAGAGTCGCTATTATTTTTTCTCAATTTTACTGAGCAGCAGCCTCACATACGTGCGAATTTGTTTTTGTTTACAATGCTGATCGGTGAGCGGTACTTCTGCTGTCAGTTTTATCACCGAAACAAAATAGAAAAAGAAATAGCACCTTTTTCATTTTAATAACATATTATTTCGAGTTATGGTTGCTTGATTAACATGAGACAATGCATGTTTGTTAATTTTTGGTGTTTTATGGGGTAACCTCATTTAAAAACGTAATAAATAATTTCCACTTTCATTTCACTCTTCGCGAGGCGACGTGCGATAAGTTTAGACAAGTCCTCATTTAGGTCGAAGTCACCAAAGGTCAACTTGGATGTAGTTCCAATGTAGATGTAAATTTTAACTATTGAAATGCCATTGCTGCCGTGTTCACCACGGTTGGTGTATAAAGCTAAAATGTATGTCATAGGGTTTTCATATATAGTAGAATAGGTTATCATGGTAAAAAACACAATACATAATACCAGTTTTATAACATGTACTTCTTTACGCCAATTGTGGATTCAGAAGGGGATCTGGGTCAATTTCTATTTCTATCAATTGATTTCAATGGGACTGAGAGAATTTGAGTTGTCGTGGTTGCAAAGAAAAAAATGAAAACATTTTTGAAAATTATACAGTAATTTTCAGTGGTATGTTATAAACCGTCAAGGCGCTACGCACTACAAATTCTCGTCCAGTGACGAACTATTATTCTATAAGTAAAGCTGGTAATTTAAATTTTATTTGTTGTAATAAGAGAAAGGCATTGGTGATGCTTCGTCCAATGACATTTTATGATTTACAGTGCCTCATAACACCTCTGGTTATATTCATTTTTGTATTGCAATGAATGCTTTAATTAAAACAGGATGTTAGGGACCTAATATGCTTTATCTTTATTACACGCCAATAGCATTTCCTCCAGTTTCATAATTACAAATCCGTCCGAAACGCGTGTTCCATACGGATTTGCGTCGACAGACAATTTTTTTCACCAGACGTCATGCATCCATCAAAATAACTAAACTCCGCCCCTTTTTTCATAATCGGCCAACCAAAACGTCGCATTCTGACCCATACGATTTCAGAAGCTGCGGTGACAGTCGATTAATTGAATTGGAAAAAGTTTTTGAAATTAAACTTATTTTATAAATGGAGAGCGATTATATAACACTCAAGTTTTGACTTTGAAGAGAATATCTCTCAGATGACGGCAGCTAATTTCTTACAACGGACAAATAATCTATTTGGAGTCAACTTTCATTTATATTTTTGTCAGTTTATTTATCGATCTGTCAAACATGTTTGCCAATCACACTTGGGTTTTGTTTTTGTTTTTATTTCAAGTAGACGTCAGAACTGTGTGACGTTCGGATTTCGAAAATAATGGATTCTGTGTCACAGAGGCCTGTAATAAACACAGAACGCGGCGGTGTGTGAAATCGTTCGTCAAAACGGCACCCATGATATCGCGGAAGGATGGCTTGAGAGGTTAATACCATGTTTGGAAGAGAGCAAAATTCGCACCTAATACCGAATTAATGTACACCGTATAATGTTAGATAGTCAACAGACAGTGTGGTGAATTTAATATTTTTTTAAAATAATGAATCAAGAATTAAAAAACGTACGATGGTCGACCATTGAAAGAAAATATTCCATAATACCAACTCTTTCACAAACTTTCTTAAAAGGAGAGACTACGGGGATAGACTGTTAAAAGAAGGTTGCCTATAAGGAGATATATGTTAAATCAAAGTTTCAAAACGTGAGGCGCTGAACTCGTAAAATACAGGTAGAGGTCTGCACGGTACTACATCTCCCTTCGAGTGAATCCTTCCAGGCTTGTGTCAGTGATTTGAGCATATCGTCGCCTGAGTGCTAGAATGTTCTATGTCCCATAGGGACATAGAACATTCTAGCACCCAGGCAATGATATTTTATTTACTTTAACGGTAGATTAATGAACAGGCTGGGGCCTATACTAAGATCTTGCCTTAACAGTAAAAGTTTACAAAGAATTTGAACGCGTGCGCAAGTGTTGGTGTTGGTGGTTGGTTTGAGTGTTTTCTGATCTTAATTTCACTGTCCTAAGGAATTCTTAAAATCGGACTGTCTCCCCACATGGGACAGCCGCCGAGCCATTTTACTTACCTAGTAATAGTGTGTAATGTGGTTTTCATCCCTTATCAGTACCTCGGAAGTGACGTCATGTCACGTGATCCAGTGACACCATGTTTGGTTGTCATTGTAACCCGCGTGAGCGGCTATTTTGTGAAGTCATTACCATAGTGATGCGTGGTGTTTGTGCGTATGCGCAGCGCGTGTTGTTAAGGTGATACGTGTTTCCGTCATCCATTTTGTATATTGAGGATATTTTTTGAGGATACCCTTTGAGGGTAGCTTTGGAGAATACCCTTTAAGCCACCATTACTGACTTGTCCATAGTCACCACCATCTGTCGTGTGATCCAATATACCTCAAAAGGTATCCTCAAAAGGTACCCTCAAATGATACATTACCATGTGATAAGTATCCTCAAATTCACGTATGTGCCTAGGGGTTGCATGTGATGTGCTCACATTGTGCATGAGCAAACAAGCACATATCAACACATCCAGTATGTGATTATGTGTTACAACTGATGAGTGCACATTTTGCACAAGAACACAAACCCATCCAGGAAAGTCAGAATAATTTATGGGAGCATGGGGAAGTCATAACATAGACAGAGAAGGTCAAGGAATGGAGAGAATAAGCTATAGATAGACCAAGATAGGCAGAAGCAGGGAAGTCTGAAGGAATCCGTTGCATGTGGTAATTATAACCTAAGATTTGGGAAAAATCCGAGTCACAAAAGCACTCCAGTTTAATAGAAGGTGCCTTGTAGCACTAACCACTACTCTTATTCTACTCTTATAAGCCCAAAAGGGGGCTTTGCCAAATCCGTTTCGGTAGTTTTGGGTGGTTTGGGTTGATTTGGAGTGAATGTCGGGTCTATTTGGGTAATTGAGTTTACTCTTATACAAACGAACACACCCTCAGAACATACTCTAGCCCTATTAGAGAGTTTTCGGCCACATAGCAACCACGTGCTGCCATAGAAACTAAGATGGCGGCCTCCAGTATGCAAAATGGATGACGGAAACACGTTTCTCCTTAACACCTCGCCCGCCCATGCGCACTGACACCACGTATCACTATGGTAATGGCGTCACAACATGGCCGCTCACGCGGGTTACCATGACAACCAAACATGCTGCCACTGGGTTACGTAGATTAAACATATTTTTATTTGCCATTCAACAATGCAAATCAGAATTGGAGGACAAGTGCTGACCACTTAGAAAACCCTCCGCTCCCGTACAAAGACTAATAGCTTACAAAAGGCAGAACAAAATATAACAATATGTAAACATTATATACAAAAGAAGTTAACTCGAAAGAGAGAGAGAGAAATAAAGAAAGAGAGAATAGAGAGGGAGTGAGAGAGAGATGGAGAGAGAGAGCGAGAGAGAGAGAGTAGATAGAAAAACGGGTAAAAGCAGATTGTAATCAAAGAAGACAAACAAAAAAAAGAACAGTATACAACAGAAATTCCAGTGATGATGGATGACCCCCCCCCCCCCAACCCACAATTTATTCAACTCTAAATTTAGTTTAATGCCACTAAGGAACGTTCACAGAACATGTTGAGACCAGTTAATCTTTGCGTGCTCATTCCACGTCCGTACTAACCTAACATCCGCCGTGTTGTCCTCACACAGATTGATTGTCAGGTCCCACTGCGAGAGGACACCAACAGTGGAAGTCAGATCACCTGTATAACCTTGGGAAACTCAGACTTGCCGAGAGGCGCAGCTAATTCAACAACTGTACATCAAATCTATGCGAGTCACGAATAAATTTTTGAACAGATAAGAAAACTGATGCATTGCTGCTATCGGGTAACGACGGGCTTCCATATAAAATTAAATCCAATGAATTCCACAGTTGGGCGTGATTTTCGACAAATCATCTGTGAGGATACAGCGAATATCAGAATTTAAAGAACACCGGAAGAAATAATGTTCTGCATCCTCAACGCCATCGTTACATAAGGGAAATGGAGAATCTAAGATGCAGTTGCGGAACTTGTCACCATTAAGGTCATTACATCCAGTTCGTAATTTTGAGTGAATAATATTGTATTTCCTTATACCGGTTGAAAAATATGTTGGAGGCTTACACATGGGTAGTGAGATGAACTTTTTGAATTCCCCAAGCGACCGACTGTTTCGAACAACCTCCGGTAGGGTGTTCCACACTTCAATACACGAAGGGAAAAATGATAGTTTGAAGAGTTCCGTTCGACAGAAATAAGGAACAAAATTAGATGCGTTTCGTAAATTGTATTGGGATATGTCGGCGACACGAGATGGTAAAAGTACGTGAAGGAAGTTCGGAGCACTCCCAGTGAGAATTTTGTAAAAGTTACACATTTTGTGAACAAAGCGCCTGTTTTCCAGACTACTCCAACCAACTTCCAACAAAAGTCGATCCCGTGGCACAGATCTTGTCAACCCGCTCTCTATTCGGGCTGCCTCGTAGTGAATATCTTCAGTACGATCTAATTGATACTGAGGAGCACCGCTCCACACAGAACTACTATATTCCAAAATCTGTAATATGAATGCATGATATATTTTTTCAAGAATTTTTCTGTTAAAAGTATACTTAATTTTCTTAGTTGAGACAATCTCGAGCAGGACTTTTTACAAATGTTATCAATGTGATCTGACCAAGACAGGTTTGACTCCAAGGTTAAACCCAAATGTTTGTGAGAGTTACAAAAATCAATTGTTTCGCCATTAAACACAATATTTAATGACGAGATATTTTTCTTAAATGTGAATAGGATTGCTTTCGTCTTTTTTGCATTAAACGAAACAAGCCATGTGTTAGCCCATTCATTTACTTTTTTGAGTTCCTCGTTCATTTTTGCTTCGACGTTACATGAGTCATTGGACGATTCTGTCAGACACGTGTCATCGGCAAACATGCGAGTAACTGAGTCAATTTTGTCGACGATGTCATTGATATATATAAGAAACAGGAAAGGGCCTAGGACCGACCCCTGTGGAACTCCAGCCTTGACATTCTTATAGTTGGAATTGTAACCATTTATTTTTACCCTCTGTTTTCTGTCTTTTAGATAGCTGTGAAACCAGCGGAGCAAAGGACCCGTGATACCGTACTGTTTTAATTTATATATGATTCCTACGTGCCATACTCTATCAAATGCCTTTGAAATATCACAAAAGACACCAGGTCGATAATTTTGGGGGTCTTGACGATCTCCTTTTTTATAAAGAGGGATCACATCAGCACATTTCCACTCCAGAGGAAATTCCGACAACTCCAGTGATTTAGAATAAAGCAGAAATAAAGGTCTGCTTACACTAAATTTAGTTTCCTTTAACATTCTATGTCCAATACCATCGTGACCGCTGCTTTTGTTAGTTTTAAGAGAATTGATAATCTGAATAATGTCTTCCTGAGTAAAAGAAATTATGCTAAATCATTGCGAACATTTGCGTTTGAAGGGGGGGGGGGGTGTTTGCTATTCGAGTTAAACATACTATTTTGAATAAATGCCTCGTTTAAAATATTAGCTTTTTCAAAGTCGGTTTCAAAAAGTGTGTTACCTGAATCAGTTTTCAGCGTCGGTATTCCTGGATCGGAAGCAAAGTTGTTTTGAAACATCTTAACAATATGCCAAAATTGCCGTTGGTCGTTGTTTTCTGATATTGAGGAATCTATTTTTTCTAAGTATTTTTCCTTGGCAAATTTTTCATATTGCTAACTTTGTTTCGGGTACTTTTATATTTCGCCCATGTGTTTGGGTTATTGCCTTTCAGAGCTAATTCACGCAGTCGATCACGAAGACGAATAGTACTTCCAAACCATGGCTTATCAGATTTCCTAATTATAACTTTTGAATGTGGAATACATTTTTCTGCAAGTTCCAAAAAAGTAGAAAAAAGTTTGACAGAGAATCATTAATGTTCTCCTCACTGCAAATTAGTTTCTCCCATTCTACCTCGTTTATAAGGTTATTCAATTTTATAAAATCACCTTTTTTGTAATTCCAGACCTCCCGGGTGACAGTTGATTGAATAGAGTGTGCACAGACTACATGAGTGTATACTGCGAGATGGTCGGATAAACCTAATTCCAGCGTGCCCGAGTGAGCAATCGTAACTGTGTCACTAACAATTATAGGGTCAAGTAGGGTTCGAGATGTTTTTCCTATTCGAGTGTGCTCAGATATAACATTCTTCAAATTGAATAGTGTTATAAGAGACTGTAGCGTACTCCGTTCCACGAGTAGGTCAGGGTTTATATCACCAGTTAAAACAACTGATGGATTTATTTCCAAGGCTAATTCTATTTTTTCCTGCAAGATAGGCCAGTAATTTTCACTCGATTCCCTCTCCGATCTGTATGTGACACAAAGGATGAATTTCTGTTTGTTGCCCACTTCAAACCAGAGAATATCATCATCAAACGATAGGAACTCAGTTTGTTTGAAGGTGATGTGATCTGCAAAATACACCGCAATACTCCCGCCGTACTGGTTTCTGTTATGTATAAAGGGACCGAATAGTTTGGGATCAATATATTACCAATATTGAAGTCATTATCCAAGTGAGTTTCTGTAAAGCAAATAATGTCAAAGTCATCGATCTCATCTACTAGCTTATGCAGTTTATAACGGATGCTACTGATATTATAATTTAGAATTGAAATTGCATTTCGATCGGTACTGACAGAACCCGTATGATCTGGACCGGGGTTTGGATGGACATCACCACAGAGAATAACAATCAACATCATAATAACAATTATAGATGATGAGAGGTGGAATATAAGTGGACGGATTTTAAGATGGAGTGTTGCATAAGTTTGTAAAATGTGGTCCTGTTTCATTGAATTAAGAACGTTGCAGAAAATACCCACTGACTGTCGGTACTGGGTTATGTCAACCTCCATATTTAATACTACGCGAATGTGAAAACCTAAATTCATCTGTCAGTGGGTATTCCGAAGATAGAAATTGGCGGTTTGGGTTTTTGAGCAGCCTTTTCCTTAGAGTGCAATGATGGTCATCACCACTGGAACATAAATTAAAGAAAAAGTAAACATATGAGTACACAAAGAAACAAAACTGGAATTTATACATGTACATTTGTGGGTTAACTGTTTGAAGCTTGCGGTTTAGGTCAAGATGTAGACTAACTCTGTGCAAACTAAACTCATTCCTCAATTAATCACTATCAAAATCGCTAGGTGTTGGGTGCTGGTTCGACATGTCTTTGTCGTTTAACTATTGAATGCTGATCGGGCTGTTTTTCCAATTGCATTGACAGGGTACACTGTCCATGACTCGAAACCGGAACGAATCCGACGAGTCCTTAGCTGCAACAATACAATAACATTACAATTCCATGTTGTGTGAGGCGATGTCACTTCGACCAGTTTTGATACACAGCATTGTATGCTAATCAAAGCTAGAGGAAACAAGCTAACATTCATCAAACGCCACTGATACAGATCTGATATAAAATTTAATACAAGGGCAGAAATCTCGTTATCTTCCCAGTTGTAATGACATTCAACCTTGAAGTGTGCCGTAATTGCGGGTCAGTAGTGCTGACCTAAAATAGACAATGTAACGGGTACCGATTAAACAAATATGCCGTAAAAAGGTGAGAACGGCTTTTCTCACGAAGTATTACATGTTGCGTGCCTTTAGATTTTTCCACCTAACAGCATTATTAGACGGAAAGTCAAACAATTGTTTTGGTGATCCATGTTTCGTGACACATTTACATGTTTTGATCTGTGCAGGTTCAGGTTCACAAAATGGAGAAATTCACTTGATGATTTAGAAACAAAACAACAAAAAAACAACAAAAAAAACAGAATGAGTTGTTACTTGATTGTCACATAGTCAATGTATCAGTCTTTCTCCGGAGCATCATGGGATATAATCAAGATCCACTCAAGGTACAATAGTTTTCCTTATCAGCCACTAGTCTGATATTCAATTTATGGAGGGGGGGGGGGGGGGGGTGATAATTTGTAATTTGCCAAAGCTGATTTAAATTATTTAATATATCCGCATCCCTTGCATCCCACTATTTTTAAAGTATTCGTTAAATGTTCCATTCCTTTACTTTTTCCAAGTACCAGGAGAGATGTATATATGTTTTACTGCAGTCCGCCTTGGAGTTTTCTTCCTAAGCATGCTTGTCGAAACATGCCTACTCTAGATTCGTGACCATGGTAAGTATGGAAAGTAAGACAATGTGGACGGAACGTCAAAGGAAATAACCATGATCCACTTCAAGTACAACGTTTTACTTTAAAGTCCAATCACAAGTCGGATATTTGTTTGTTTGTTTTTTCTGGGGGGAGGGTGCAATTGGCAAAGCTATGAAATTAAAATATTTAATACTTCCGCATCCCCTGCATAGCAATGATTTTTATTCATTTTATTTTCCCGGGCTTAAGTGCTAGGTGGGGTGTACATATGTTCTACTGCGGTCTGCATAGGAGTTAACTTCCCAAGCAGGATGCTGCAAAACACAACCACATCCTTATCAGAACATGCCCTCTCTGGGTAGGTGACTATGAAAAGTATGAGAAGTATCTCAGTGTGAATTTTAAGTTGGATAAATCATTCAGTTCTGTGGAGCACAGCCCTTGATACAACATAAGCCCTTGATACAACGTAAGCACTCCCTATACACACTCGTGGTGTGTGTGCCTTTGAATTTTCTATGACATTTGACGCCTTCGGTTTGACCGAAACTTGTGCAGGGAGTTGGTCAGTTCCAAGCAGGCAATTTCTAACCAGGTGAGGCTATTGCTACAGCACAAGTATACACCTATACACACTAATAGTGTATGAAGCCTCTGAATTTTCAGTGACCTTTTACATTTTATATACAAATATATGTAAAGATACTTTAACCCATTTAGGAGTTGTCTGGAGTGTAAACTAAAATGAGTAACCTATTAGACATTTTCAGGTCTTGTGATGAGGTGGTCATTAGCAGCGATCCACTAACCACAACAAAGCATATACATAAGCACACACATATACTTTCTGCGACAGTAAGTCCATAAACATGTGTCATCAGTAGCTTGCCTGCATTCTTAGTGTCATAAAGCACTTAAAAACCAGTAAACCTTTTACTTATTTACTTGTTGGTATTTTTTTTTTTCATTCTTTGTTGATAATTTCCCACATGTTGCTGCGTTCTATCCAGTTCCAGACTTGATGTGCAAGTATTCTACTGCAGCCCGTTGAAGAGTGATCCTAGATCACTTCCCAATCAGCTGCAGTTGAACAACTCCACACCGGTGCCACCTTATGTTTACTCTGTGTTCGTGTACAACAAAGACGCATGAAATAGACCTACCAGCAGCAATATACATATATATGGAACACATATATACTCACTCACTATGGTATGAGAAACCGTAACAGTACATTTCTGAACATGTGTTATTACTGGGTTGGCTTTATCCCGATAGAATGGTACAATGCAATGAATACCACAAAATTTTCACCTATTTCATTTTACAACTTTCGTTGTTCCTCTATCCTTTCTTCATAATCTATCTATTATTTTCCTCTACTTCCTCTCTTTCCCACAGTTCCAGGCGTGGTGTGTGTGTGCTATGCTGCAGTTTGTAGAGGAGTTCCGTATCAGAGTCCTCAACAAACCGCAGCACAACATATTTTTATCCATATGAACATACAGGGACATGTGCTTTTCCACTCTTGGAATATATAAACGACGACATTATAAATAGTTTCAACAGGGCCAACGGTGACTCCATCCACCCTGTACCATCACCATACTTGGTACAGGGAAGATGGAGTCACTGCGAGCCCTGTTGCTGATAATGAAATGTACATGTAGGCAACTTCTGTGATGTTTAACACACAGACAATTTTAGTTTTTTTAGATACTCAAGTTTTCTGTAACTTATAGTAGTCTAATATAAGGAGGATAGATGATAATGAACGATAAACTGTAACCATTTCTTAGTACAAAATATAGGTAAGAATTGTGTTGGATTGAAGCAGGAATAAAATAGTGTGGGGGGTCTGTTTTTTCTTCCTTCCAAGTTTTCTGTAACTTTTAGTAGTCTAGTATAAGGAGGAATAAGATGGTGAGGGTGGGGGGTGAGGAGGGGTCTCTTTTTTTTTCTTTTTTTCAAGTTTTCTGTAACTTTTAGTAGTCTAGTAAAAGGAGGGTAGATGATAATGAAAGATAAACTGTAAACATTTCTTAATAAAAAATGTAGGTAACAATTGTGTTGTGTTGGGTTGGAGCAGGAGTTAAATGGAGGGGGGGGGGGGAGGGGTGGGCAATGAACTTCCATTCACTTTTGACTTTTCCAACCTGCTGCCACACATATGTCCATCAACAGACTTTGGGTGGCCGCCATGGGTGGTCCTCAACAACTCACTACAAAATACACCAATGTCAGCACATATATATTCACTTTGAAAACATGACACAAAATCATTGATTTTTCTTTACCTTTTTAGACTTTCTCCGCCAGTAGTCTGTGGAGGACCGTCAAGGGCAGTACCCAGCAGGCCACTGCAAAGCATATTTTTGACAGTACATACTTGTATATATTTTTGACTACAAGACACAATCCCAGTAAATATAGGCAGTGTAGCACCAGGTGGTTTAATATGTATGGATATTGCTGTGCTTTGGAAATCAGAAACCTTATAATCCATAGCACCCAACAGTGTTCTTGATTTTCACTTCTTTTTTTTTCTTTCCATGTCCATTCATAATTTCTTCTTTACCATTTTTTATCTCTTACTTTATTTATTTATTTATTTATTTATTTATTTATTATTTACTTACTATTTCTTGAGAGATGTGAAAATATTTTGAGGCAGCATGAGGAGGAGTGACCTTAGTCAGCCCACATCGAGCTGCATCAAAACATCTTCATATCCATGTCAACACAAACATACTTTGTGAAGGTGTGTCATACAGTCATATGAAGAGTTCCTGTCTATTATTCTGCGAGATAGTTAAGATCATCCTTACTTTTAATCAATATTTTTGGGGCTTGAATAGGACTATTTTGCGAATATCCTACCATCATTTGTCCAGAAAGTGTGGCTCACTTTTTTGTCACTACTTTCATTATTGTGGGCTGTAGTTAGTTGCCTTGGTCTCCCAATAGGGTGAGATCTGCTGATACAGTTGAAACTAGACGTCCTGTCATGAAATGCGCACAAATAGCACGTCCATCTTCGCGTTAATCTACGCGTTATAACCATAGTAAGGCTATCAAATTCTGTACATTTGGCCTGTGCACAAGCAATGTTTCAGCCAATGGACCTCCGGGTAACCCGGAGGTCCATTGGCAGAAACATTGCCTGTGTTTGCTACGGGTAACCAGGAGAACCTGCCATGCTTTGGATACCATTCGATATTGCAATTGCGCGCAATTCCAACGCGCAATTAAGCCTAGATAAGCGCACAGTTCGGGACAGGACTTCTAGTTTTAACTGTATGTTCAGGTTTTACCTTTTTTCAGTTTAGATTTACAAATTTCAATAATTATTTTGTCACTGTCTATTTGATCAGAGCCACTGGGGACGGACACATTCCTAAATATCAGACAATTTCTTATGGAGTATTGCTCACTCTCCTCCAATTCCTGCTTGCATAAAGTAACTTGCTTTTTAATACTTGAAAGTTCATTTTTCAAAGCTTTATTTTCTTCTTTCAGGTTCTTACAGTCCTCGCGCAGAGCCTCAATAATTGATTTAATATCACCTGTGGTGTCCTCATGCATTATTCTAATTTGTGGTGCAACATAAGCACTTACCAACTCTTTAAGGGCACAATGAACCTCATCTTTCAAAACAGAGCGAATTTCAGATCTAAAGTTGTAAGTCTTCCCAACTTCAATACCCTCTGCTGGGGGTTGGAAGAGAGCTGAGAGAGGTCACCACACGAATTTCTCCTGCGAGAACTGCGTACAATGCCAGGTGATATTTCTTCTGGGGTTTTCCGTTTCGTGGACTGTGCCTCTTGGGTTTGAGGCAGCGGCTGTGGGAGTGGCATGACAAGAGATTTAGAGCCCTTTACTCTTTTAGCACCTTTTAAATTTGAATTTTGTTCATCCGCCATTCTCGGCGAAATCGGTATTTCGGTAATTTCGGTAGTTGAATTTTTCAAATGTAGTTTTACAAAAGTTTTCCCAACGAGATGGTTTGTTTCATTTCGACATTATCTTCACAACAGAAAAGCATTATATATACCATATATGCAACACATCACGAACAACACAGAACAGCACAGAACAGCACAGGAAACGTAGAAACACAGAAACAGAAACAGTTAATATCATGCAGCGACAATAGGACACTTGAACAGGCATCTCGCTTCTAAACACATTTTAACCGACAACACGTCGATTATCAAAAATTCATCTGATGTGAAAAATATGCACTATTATTCTAACATCGCATTCTACGGCTTTCCGTTACTGATTATTAACTTGACCACCACTCAAAGCTCAAAACACAGCTCAAGATACAAACAACGCTCGATGTTCCGCCATTACCTGAAATTTAACTGGGTTGCGTGACATGGCGTCACTTCCTATGTCCTGCACCGAGGTGTTGCCGATGAGGGGTGAAAACCGCATTACATACTACTCCTGGGGTATCGCAGTAAATTATTGTTATTTGCTGTGTGCTGCCAAACAAACGGGCAGCAACCCACTGTCCTAGTTTAGCACTGTTCACAAAGATCACTACGTGAGCTCAAGCTCGAGAACTCTTCGCCGATAACCAGGTCGGTAACCCGATGTAAATCGGATGCCCGATCATCCATTTGAGTAATAACGTTTACTTAACTGGACCTTTTTATCCCATAAATGTCTGTTTATTCGAACAATAATATCCTTGGATACATTTTTGCTTTATTCACCTAGTAGGGTGATAGATTTTCCCTATAGGTTTAACATTGAAAGAATTTATTCCTGCAGTAGAGACGGACTTGTTGACCTCTGGCCTCTACCGCATTCGTGCAGTATAATTAACAGTTCAATTGTTGTTTTCTTTAAACCTGTTTGAAAGTATTACACAATGCCAGTAGAAAACACTATACCTTGTTCATTTAATAAAGAATTTTTGCAAGTTTAGTTCAGGTTTGTAGGGGAATTATTTTTAGACAGAAATGTATCACTGCGCCTTTTTTATTTTAGGCAATTTTGCTTGTCTTCGAATTGGACCAATGTGCTCCTCACTTCTCGCTGTGTTTTGTAGCGAGTAACAGCACGATTTCACCGCGACTGCCCTGTAAAATGATTTATGGGATAAACAAATTAAACGTATAGTGTTTTCAAGTAAAAATTTTATTCTGCTCGTAGAATTAAGAATGAAACCGCCTCGCCAGAGGCTCGTCGGTTCCATTCTAAATCCTACAGTTTCATTCTAAATCTTACTCGTAGAATAATTTTTTTTACTTGAAACCACTATACGTTTATTCTACATGCATGATGATCTTCCTTCTACGTGAGAATTGTTTGTAGAGAGTGGTATGAGATTAGTTATGGTACTTTCCATACGGTGGGGAACCAAGTGTGGCGAATTTGGTACGTGCTTCCTTTTAGGAAAGAGTCGAAAGGTCAGACAATAATAGGTTGAGGGTGTATTTACAGCGATTAGAAACGAGAAAAATAAAGAAAGCACTGCAAGGGTTTCAATAATGATCCATCAGGTAATTTGAGGAACCACTGGGTAGAATAGCTTGTGACATATTTTCCCGGTCTGTAATTTAATCATTGAATATTTTCCAAACTTTGAGACACTCGGTAGAATGACCGATGAGATGGAGAGATAGCCGCGGTAGTAACCCCAGGGTCCATGGATTCGCGACCTGGCCCAAGAATTTCCAACTTTGGACAGAATATGTAAGAAGTCTATACCTGTAAGTTTTCTGACCCTCAGACCTATTTCGTGTACCCCTCTTCATATTATACGCGCTTTAACATCTCTCTGCCTGGCAAATATCTGAGACATTTTTTATGAAGCGTGATAAGATCGATGTGATAAAGATTATTATAATCCCTGATGGCTGCGGGTGTGGGATGGGAAAATCACACCGTCGGGCAAGATATTTGGGCCAGACACGAGGCTTGCCGAGTGTCTGGACAAAATATCTTGTCCCGAGGGTGAGATTTTCCCATCCCACACCCGTACCCATCAGGGATTATTTTTCTCCCCCCCCCCCCCCCCCACCATACAGCGATTACGTTAGCAGAAGTAATCGGCGGCCACGTGCTGATGTAATCAACTCATTAGGTATTCGTTGTTTTGAAAAACTAATGGCACCATCGGAAAGAGCATGCAAAAGTTATGTATATACCAAAGGTATATGCCACGGAATGGATTAGGGACGGTGGCAGCTTGGGGGTTGAAGAGTTTTAGAGCTTCGAACTTTGATCACACTGCATCCGATGACGTCAATATAAATTAGTTGGTAGCAAGAAACTGATACGATATGCATAACGTCATAATAACGTTATAAATCTATAACGTCACGTGGGTGAGGTGGGATACATCTGTCTCTCCCTGCTATCTCACCCGGGGCACACGTATGTTACACATGCAGTGGGGGAGAAAAGTGTGAACAACAATGCAGTGTTTTGAACCAAATAGTTTACGTAGCCTAATGTCAAGCATAAAACCTTTGAACCCGAGAGGCCACTTTTTCGGCCCGGGAACATGACACGTTATAATTTCATTAAGTAGGATGGCTGCTGAGTAAATGTATGAGGTAGACGAATTAATATTTTCAACGTGCAGCCCCAGGGCTGCACGTTGAAAATATTAATTGGTCTACCCTAAATAATGAATATAGACTAGTCCAATTCCTGTCATTGGACTAACATGGAAGATACCAAAAGGTTAATAGGTATTTAAAACTAGAGCTGTGAGGTTTTGATTTTTCAGATTCGGTTTCAGGAAAAAACCTCAGGTTCGGTTGGGTTTTCCCCAATAAACTAGAATAAAAGGATTTGTATTTTAGAGATGAAATTTTAGGGCCTGGTGGAAATGCTCAATCTGTTATCTATTTAATTGCATTCATTTCGAAAAGTGGCTTGAGGAGATGGCGACCACTACAGTCCAGACTGGAAATATTTTCCATGATGCCACGTCTCGGGAAATTTTCCGATGTCAACCGTTAAAGTTCAAGCTTTCCGCCAACAGCCCGGTTACTCTCTCTCATACTCCGCTCGAGGCCACAAAAATGGACGTAGGCCCTGTAACAGAATTCACCCCGAGACCCAAACTTCATCTTGACGAACATGTTTAATATCGCCAAAAAACATCGATTTAAAAATGTGTTTCATTTTTAAGCTTGTAAGCTCTCGTGTGCAACTGAGTATCTCCGATGATGGACAAAAAAAAATATTTTGACTTTTTCAGTTCAGTTACGTTTTGAATATATTTCTCTCTTTTTACGCTTTTGAAATGAGGAAGTCATGTGTTTTATAATTTCTCACTGAGACCTGTCTCACCCGTGTGATAATGTTTTCTGGCTTTGCTCGTCAGATGCCAATCCTAAACGCTTCGTATAAAGTTACATACGTCAACTACGATAGAGATTTACTACCTTTTTGTACTCGATAACAGACACTATATCCTGAATCGTGCAGGTCACTTGATTACGTCGTGTCTACAGTTGTTCTGATAAAATATTTTCAAGAACTGGCGAACACACACAACAGACAGTCTAGACATATATCCACAGTGTGCGTGCATTTTTGTGCATTACAAACCTCGTGACAAAGGAGATGCATCTACGTTTCGAACCCTTGATCAGTTTGGGGGCGTTTGCCACCTTTTTGGTACTGGATGGCAGGTCCATGGATTTGTAGAGTAGTTCAAATATTATTTTCAAACTGCAGTAACTCACATAGCGAATATGGAACATTCCAGTATGTGACAAGGGGTATATTAATATATCGTCCCTTGAGTAAATCAAGGTGTCATCTGCAATGCCAAGGCAATGCAGATGGCACCTTGATGCGCTCAAGAGACGATATCGATGGGATATATTAACGTGTCAACTTCACATAATAAATATATAATCTTTCCATCTTCAAATCCATTATTATATAAGTAAAGATCGAGATCGGAAGAGCGGAGTCTTTATTTGAGGAGAGAACAATTGCCTATTCGTATGTAGCCTTGCAATTTCTTTTCTAAAACAAAGCTCTTGACTCTTCATTAGGACTATGAAGTGTTATTTTATCATGGTCTCCCCGAGAAAGTGGTGAGCAGAAAGTTACGTAATTTGGAAATGCATAGCGGATGTAACATTTATTGGCGTGATGGCGCCCGTATTGTGACGTCATGGCGGTGGTCATTTCTAGGGATGTCGCGATTACTAATTTTACTATTCGATTAATCGGACGTGACAATCGATTACCACCGATTAATCGTACCCAGGTTACCCCCTTAAAAGTATTATGAAAACAAGCATATCCCGAATAAACACAACCATCGCGAATAGTCCACGTAAGATTTGGGAAAGTTTTATTGTTGAAATCGCTCCTTGTGCCGTTCGCATCGGATTTCTAACTGGTCATCTGTCACTTACATTCCCGACAACCGATCAAACAAATAAAAACAGTTTCAAACAGGGACGGCACATAAAGTGTCAGAACTTACAGAGTCTCAAATCTGGGTGCCTCCTGGGACGACCTGGTGGGAAGATAATTCAGGAAATGCCCCGAAACGTCTTCCTCGTCATCAGCAGTGGTCTTGTCAACGGATTCAACTGCAAATGATGACACAATTCCCGCACAAAACACCACTTAGCGTTTTTGTAAGAAAGCCTCTCTTGGCCTCCATAAGAATACATGTATTTATCTAACAATCAATTTAATTTACACCCCAAAACTCGGAAAAAACGTTTGTATCAGCCTCAGTCCGCCCCCCCCCCCCCCCCACCCCCATGTTCAGATTCCGTATCAGACAGATTCAACTTCCGGTAAACACCACACTAACACATATATGCATTGTTATTGCGCATTAAGGTATGAAATTCAAAATTCTGTCCAATTCCAACCCAATTTAAACTAAAAAAAGGGGGAAACGGGCTTTATGTAACTGGATTGTTAGATAAATGTATTATCATGAGCAAACGCATGTCTTGTAATTTCGATCAAATCCTCGGTCGTGTCTACAATCGGATCACAACTCGGCCTGACGGGCTCGTTGCGATCTGATTGTAAACACGACTTCGAATCTGATACAAGTTTCAGGATATGCAGATTGTCATGAAAACGTATATTTATCCACTAATAATGTTTCAAGAAATCTGAATGAATAGGATAGGGCGCAGTTGGTCCTCTTCGAGTCACCCTTTTGCACATGAAACGCGTTAAGTGCAGGACTAAGTTTTGAAAAATCTGTTTCTCAGGCCCTCCCGCATGGTCCTTTTGGCGGCCGCATGCTCTCTTTTTATAATCAATGTAAACGTAAAAAAAATAATTAAATGGTTTATGTATGATATTTACCCAAGTTAAAAAAATTGATAAATTTGTCCCTTGAGTGCAAGAAGGCTTTGCAATGCTTTAGCATTACAAACCCTTCTTGCTCTCGAGGGACGAAATACACCACCACCCATGCTATTCCGCAGATTATGAGGCCTAAAACATAAACCAAGAACATGAACTTTTGATGGCAAAGAAATAATTACACAAATAAAAAATAAAATAAAAAAACGCTCACCCGCATGCAATTTTACAAATAATGGCCTGAGAAACAGATCTACTTTGTGTGGCCTAATAAATTATTGTTTAGAACGGCTTTTTTCCAGTTTCTATTACTTTAGACCTTTATAAAAAATGATTGAATGAGTGGGGTGCAGTTGGTCCTCTTCGAGACACCCCTTTGCACATGAAACAAGTTCAGAGTAGGAATTTTTCATGAAACGAACTAAAATAAATTCTTGTTTGGAACGGCTTGTTACCGTTTCAGTTCAATTTAATGTTTATAAAAAAGATTCCTGAAAAACGTGTCTTGTTTTGGAAACATCAATAGAACTTCTCTACTTACATTTTTATAAAATCGTTCTGGCATGACATGTATGCATTTTTAAAGATATATCCGTTGTGAAACAAAAATCAGTAGGGCGCTTTGTTACGGGACATTTGTACATTTACAAACAGGTTATCCGAAAAGCTAAAATTTTCAGCTCTTTGGAACACCTAATAAATTAATAATTTTTCTTATTTTTCGTAGGACAAAATTATTTTTCTCATCAATTGCTCGTTCAGTTTCTACGCATTTAACCCTTTACCTAACACGAAAAGCAGATGACACTTGCAACAAAATTCTTGAATAACTAATTATTTTAAGTTTTTGTCTCAAAAACATAGGTTATGGCCCCTCATTGGAACGAGCTCGATGAGCCCATTCCAATGAAGGGTCGTAACCTATGTTTCTGAGACAAAAAATAAAAAAAAATAATGAAAATTAATTGGCGAATTTTGTGAATAGAGCGAGACGGTTTTGGTTGTTTCGTTGGGCAAAAGGTAAAAGGGAGTTACAAAATACAAATAAATTATGCCGTGGTAGATTGTGATCGAATATTTGTGACAGCACGTGTCATTTCCTGTGGTAGTGTAGTACTTTTTTGTTACCTTTGACCACTTGAATTATGGTAGCCATGTTTACGAAAGGGCCCCAATGGATAAGGATGTCATATGCCGAGGTATTAGATACATTTGGAGTATCCTGATAGACCTAATGCTATATTGCGTGTGAACGGTTGAGGTTTCGAAGTCTACGATTCGGTAGAGCGAAGCCGATGTGCCTTTCCACTGATTGCGAGAATCTCGGAGGTGACGTTATAAGTCACGTGACTAGTAGTATCACGTGGTTTGTCGTGATAGTACACCCGAGCTGCCATGATATGACTACTTTACCATTACCATAAATTGTATTGTGGATATGCACAGCTGGTGTTGTTTGGTTGACATGTATTTCTGTAGTTTATTTTGTCGTGTGCAGGTTGCCATCTTGGTTTCTGAGGTTGCACGTGGTTGCTGCGGTGGTTAATGATGTGTTATAAATCTGGTTATGTGTTAGATTGGAGAGTCCAATTGCACTGGGGGACTATTGTAGTATTTTATGAGCATTTTAGCCCTGATGATGACTGTTGGCCTTTCTAAAGCCTAATACTGTACAAGCGTATTGTATTCGATTTTTTCCAAAGAGCAGAAGAACCTCCAACTTTGGACAGAATAATCTCATAATATGCATAGCTTATCAGTAACTAGTTCACGTTTATATCTGCCTTTTTCTACCCGTAGAGGCAGAACACAACATCTAAAAGGATCATTATTAAACTCTTGTACCTTGTATTTCTCTTTTGAGCTGTCATCATTGCAAGCGTATTGGTAATTTTTAATAAGACGGGACACAAACCCTTTACTCTTAAAATGTGACAGAAGATTTGCCCGTATGATTTATCCCTTCTATGGCTTTTAAAGTTGAGAAAAATGCACGTTTTGGATGTATATTTAACAAACTTCCCACTGGGCCAAAACAATGTTCTCACCGGGTGGGGTGATTTATTAAATATCGAACCATATATGTGCATCTTTCTCAATGAAGAAGTGCGTTAATCCGAAAAATAACTTTGTATATTGTATTCCAAAGATGTCATTAAGGCTCATGGCCTACCCCTCTAGTGTATATCACTGTATGCTCTTGTTTAATTCATAAGTCGTTTACCTATAGACTCGTACTTGTCTACATAAGCCTAGCGTAAGAAAATGTATTTTCAAAAGTCCACCAAGGGTCTGTGCAGTTAAGTTTACACACTGCGCGTCATGCTTGCCTTGTACTTAAAGCAATGAAGTATTAATAAACGAGTTTTCTTCTCTGTTTAGAATTTCGAATCTGGAGTTTTTAATTTGAGCCTTGTAGGCAGTGTTCGCGCTGGGTTGAAACTGTCTGGTTCCAATTTTTAGCCATTGTAGATATTTTAGAGCCAAACAAAGCGTTTGACGAAATCCTCGGTAGGCGAAAAAGGCGGTCACTTGAGTTATATCTGTGCCACTGCTTCAATTAATGATCAGGCTGATGAATGCTATCTGCATGAACACCTTTTGTTCCACTTAGATAATAACAGTTCAATCGACTAATTACTGTTAATCCACTTATATTAGCGGGTCACAATTCTTTACAAAAGGGAGCATTTAATTAGTTAAATACTTCATACCGTCGCGAGTCACTCGCGACGGTATGAAGTATTTATCTAATTAAATTCTATCTTTAGTAAAGTTGATAACCTACAATGATGTCAAACTTAGCTAATGAAGATTGTTTGGTGAAAAAATCTAAATTTTTAGTGCAATTGGCTGAATTGACACCAAACAGCATAAACACTGCTTGTTGGCAAACACAGACAAGTAATAAAATTGGGTCGACTGTCCCAAGTGAAGCATACAATCACTGGGTATAATTTTGACGCAATGATTCGTTGCGTCAAAATTAGAATCAAGGATCTTATGTTTCCACTTACACTTTGTTCCTAGAGTGGCCAGTAGTTGTGTTTGTTTTCGGTAATTAGCACATTGTATTGGGAATTCAAACGGAAGAGACAACTTGCTAAAAATGTCATCAACATATGCCATATCAACGATGGAATACCATAAACACGTGTGAAGAAAATGGAGAGACAGCGATGATGCTTACCGCCAGTCACCTATTATGTCACCCGGAAGTCACTTCGTAGCCGTTTTATGAGTCATTTCGTTTACAATGAAAAGTACTTAAGGGGACGTCCAACCTAACTTTGGTGAAATTTCATTTAATTTTCTTTCAAGTCTAAAAAAGGCCCAAAATGAATAACCCCAATAAATTATATACCAAAATGCTTGGAATGAAACATAAAACATGTGGAAACTGAAATTTGCCATGGAACTGCTGCCATGTGTAAATAGCACCACCTGAAAGTCTGCTATGGCATAAGTAAGAGAACAAAATTTTTACAATAAAATACCTCAAAATGAAATAACAGCTGTATTCTATAAACATTTAAGTACATACTCGAAGAAATCTTTTCCTAATTCATGAAAGTAATGAAGATTGAGACCAAATGTTATAAGTGGAGTGCTCACTGATTGAAGGCAGACTTTTTCTTTTGTTTATGTTTTGATTTGGGGAGTTCAACAAAGGTCAACTTGAAGGAGTCCAGCAGAAGAAGTATGGAAGGACAAAAGAGTGTCTCCCAATATCAAGATGTATGTGTTACTGTAATGGTTTGGAAAGAAAATATGATATTCTCCTATGTAGAATGCACTGCAAAGTCATACATTGTAGTTGAATAAATATATTTACAAACCCCTTGCACTGTAACCTCTTTTATCCCATGCATCAATTTGATAGTGATTAAATTGTTAAATTTGTCTGGTTTATCAATAAGTATATTAGCTTTTTTTAACTCTTGGACACCAATACACTCATGATATCTGTTGGAGAAGAAATAAGGGTAACTGTAACCTGTCACTGCAATAAACCATCTAATGTACTTAAAAGTACATTGTTATTCAAAACACATCAAATCAACCTTACATAACCATTATTGCATGTACTTTCCCCAAGGAGGCTTATTGACATATTGAGATCAGAAGGGCACATCCAGAGGGTCTCACATATTTTTTTCAAGAACGCAGTACACAAAGCAATCCCCAAAAGATGACAAGTGAGCTCCATTTGACACAAAAAAAATCGGGGGGGGGGGGGGGGGCTCTCTTCCTTGCATGACTCTACCTCCGGCACTCAAGGCATATGCCTTTTTTCTCAAAGTTTAACTCTTTTTTCTTTTTGAAGATCCTGGCCACACATGTTCCAAACACTATCAGGCAGGTAAACCTCCAAATAAGTGTATCTGCAAAAATCATGTTACATTGCAAAACATTCTTTTTAGAGTTTTAGTTCTGGACCTTTCATGTTTCTTACTTCCAACTATAACACTTAATTTATCGATTAATGGGTGAATAGAAAAGTCCTGCCATAATCAACATTTTGAGTTCCATAAGCCTTCAAAACAGCTCCGATAAAAGTGTCAAACATCAGATTGGTGGCTTTAAACAGAATATTCATTAGGTTGTTGCTTGATAAGTAATAGGAACAAAATCTTTACAAGAAAATTCTGTAGCAATACAATTGAGGGTATTAGCAGGCACTTTGCAACAAATTGTAACAAATCAACGAGTTATAAACAAAATTTTCTAACTCAAAAGAGTGAAAAAGTACCACAACTCTGAAAAAATATGGGAAGAAACACATGCTACAGCAGCTACACAGGCATTGTTTCCCCATGCTGCTCGATCACAAAACCAAATATCCTTCAAATTGGAGTAGCAATGGTTGAGATACAAGGGGGAATGTTGGTACATGTACTGATGAACGGGCAAGACTAAGATTAAGAGGACAGGGGTCACCACTGCACGGCCCTAGATGCACCTTTGATTTTCCAACTTCCAGGTCTGGGGCATAATAATCGCAACACACCCACCTTATCAGTTCATAATTTCAGTAAAATAAAAGAAATTATCAATTTGAATTAAGTAATAGATGATGGAAAATATTTGGCTTCCTTCGCCTTCTCGTACTATTTAATTACCACAAACAATATCAGTTTGATGCCGACAAACGAAACTGAACGCATGTGGTTTGGTTAAAAAGTAACTCGGCATGAATAATGAAGAAATTGCGAATATTTCGTGTATTTCATTTATTTAAAAGCCAATTGCAGCTAATATTGACCGTGCATTCGATAATTCGTTTCGGTTTTGACCACACGGCCACGCTGACACTCCGTGACAGCGGTTATGTTTATTGTGATATGCAAATTGGGGGATGGTTTCCGGTGAAGGAGATTTGTCACATTTGTCAGTGTAAAACGATCATAAAAGACACTGATCGACGCTTGTATTACTATGGTTGGTTGCAAGAAAAAACTAAATTCTCAGCATCGTCCAAGCGCACCTTATTTAAAAGCACGAATGCATCATTTTCAACCCATCTTCAATCGGTCCTTTGCAGACATCAAACATACCCGCCTTCAAATTCCATGGTTACTAGGAAGTAAATAACTTCGCAGCGACAGGAGGAAATTAACACGCTCAATATAGTTCCAGGTCACTTGGAATATACTTCGTGAAAAAGTGATTTCTGAAGCATTCTGCTTACTTTGTTATGAATATTGCCTTATTTTATGTGTATCGTCCCGATTTTATACACTCGGTTATTTTTTTTACAAGTGGTTCATGTTGTCTTTCTAGTGCGCTATAATTCAGATTTTTTGTCAACAAAAAAGTTCAGACGGCCTGTAAATACGAGAGGGAATTTCGAACCATATTTTGCAGTTATGACATTAACAGCTCAAGTACTTGCTGTCACCTGTTTGCAAATCCACTCATACATTGTCTCGAACAAATAAAGGGCGTTATCACGTCCTTGCATTCTTACGATTGCCCAAATTGAGTATTTCTGCAAGAACCACATCGTAATCACATGACCGGAAAAACATCGTTGAAACATGGCCACATCCGGAACATCAAAAATTTGTGTTGATGAATTTGTGTTGATGTTATTACATTCAAACGTCAAAACCCACCAGAGTGTGTGTCAAAAAAATGCTTTCTCCGAGTCTGTAGTATGTTATCATTATATTGAGGACAAGGCTTTCGAATTACCGATTATTTTGTGGTTTTACCGGTTCGTTACTTATGCCATTTGGAAATTAATCTTCTTCAAAATCCTAAAATTCACTTTTTTTCCTGAAAAAAATTATATGTACCTTTTCTTTGCACTTTACTCATTAGTTTGATATATAATTTGCCTTTCCTTACTTCTCTTATCTGTTTCTGAGGCATTGGGAAAAATGTCAAAAAATTGACCAAAGTTAGGTTGGACGACCCCTTAAGGCCTCAATGCCGTAATAATGCGAGACAAGCGGGTCTTTATAATAGCTGCAGATATTTTGCTATCAGCTGAGAAGTTGAACCGAAGAGAAGTAATCACAACAAGAGGGACATGGAATAGTTAGAAGTGAAAACCACGTGTTACCACGAAAAGTGGATCTCTGTAATATATTTGTGACAATTTGAAAAAAACAACGCCCACAAATCATTACTTAATATTCCCGAGTACTGTTTTGTCACCCTTTCGTGGTTGCTAGACCATTTTAACCGAGAAGAAATGAACGACTCTGCTGGTAAATTCGGAAGCTCTATGTATTTTTGGTGATCAGTGTTTATTTTAGTGCAAACAAATACAATGGATAAATCAGTTTCAGCTCACACGTATTTAGCATTAACCATAATTGTCATCGCAAACGGCGGCCGCTCAAGTTGTGTTGTATTTGATGAAATTTACCGTTTTTGTACAGCTCTCTACATTGTGGGCAAAAATCAACTGCGATTGTAATAAAATATCAGGGATCGCGGTGGCTCAGTGGTTACGGCATTGAACTTCAAACCGAGAGGTCTACGGTTCGATCCCCGACAGGGGTAACTCAGTCGTGTCCTTGGGTAAGGCATTTAATCTCGATTGCCCACGTGGGGCACAGAAGCGCTGCATAATAAGGCGCACTGCACGTCCTTCGTGCACTTGTCTTCAACCAAGCCTAACCCTGTTTATGTGAAGTTAGTACGCTGGGAAGTCTGGACGTTGCTCGATAGTTCTCTCCGGATACTTCGACCACGTCGATGGTGCACTTGTCTTCAACCAAGCCTAACCCTGTTTATGTGGAGTTAGTAGGCTGGGGAGTCTGGCCATAGCTCGATGGTTCTCTCCGGATACTCCGACCACGTCGATGGTGCACCCGTCTTCAACCAAGCCTAACCCTGCTTATGTGGAGTTAGTGCGCTGGGGATTCTGACAGTTGCTCGCGTTGATCGGTTGTTCTCTCCGGATACTCTGGCTTCTTGGAACAGTTTAAAAAGCTTGTACAGCGGCGTTTGCACAACTGCTTTGCCTAAAACTACTTTATTCATACACATATATGTCAGGACTCCTCTATCCACGTGTGAGGGGTGATATGGGGTTGTTTAGTCTCGCCATTAAAATATTGGGGTTCGAGCCAACTAGGAGGGTCGGAATCCGGGCGCGGGCCAAACTCGAGTGAACTCGAAATATAGGTTCGTTCTTTGTTAGGTGTGATTCCTAATCACTTCAGGCTTCGGAAAGGAAACAATGATTAAAGTAACAACGATTCTTTCATTTACATTCAAAATAAACTAATTTCCGTATTCCACACATTTAACAATTTGATCAACATGGTAGAAGATTTATCACAGGGGTTAATAGTTTTTCATCACATTCAGTTTATCTATAGCCCTGTACTGGCGCTATAGTAATGTCACTGTCGGGGGATCGCAACAGGATCTTAAACACCGAGTCTTAATCTTTTGCGCCTGTGCTCGTTTGCAGCTCTGACTACCTGGGGATCCCGACTAGCAATGTCAGTTACTTTGTGGCAACACAGTTCTGATTTGGATTCAGTTTATCCACTCTATTACGCGATCAACATCTGTATTCCCAAGGTTTAATATCACAATACAATAGCCTACACTTTGAGACAGGTGCGAGTCGATCCTCGCTAACGACATCTAAACTTAGCCGTTACTTGGGTTCGTAATCTGCTCTCTAAATTCGGGCTTGTAGCCCTCTTGCCTCAACCTTATCTGATAATAGCGGCGTACAACGGAGCTTCGTGGATTACCCAGCAATTCCACTCGCACGAGACCCTATGTGGCGTCTCACTCCTAAACGATCGAAACCCAAGTCTCTCCCTAAACGGTCGGAACCCAAGACTCCCTGAACGGGCGGAACCCAAGACTCCCTGAAATGACTTGTTCCCCACACTTTATATCTCGTCTTGTGATGGTCAGATAGCAATATGTCAAGATGCCTAAACCTGGCACATGACATCTCTGAAAATGATATCTCGCACCAATGCACATGCTATCAAGCGTATCCCAAGAAATAAAATACTTGATAGCCGTGACGATTGAAAGTGTCGGTCACTCCAATATTAACTGACTTCAGATAGCAAGGAAACATTTTATCCTGACTGGTAATATGCCAGAGAAGTATCCTATTGTGAATCGCCTTAGGCTAATTATCTAATTAAAACATGTGTGCTAACAACACAGAGAGAATAAATAAATATACATATATTTGAACTTGAAAGTAGGGGAGGGGGCCACCTCCCCTTTAGACTGGCTTTGCCCTGAAAATATAATTTAATTTACTGAAAAAAATGACTTATGGCGATCGACTGCCCATTTTTTTTACTTCCTCTTTTTAATCTACCCTTATGAAATTTCTCATAAAATTTAACAACAATCAGGCAAAGAACATGACGAGTCGAATGTTCAATTATTTTCAGCTTTTATCCAAAACTGTTACCAATTTATGAGTTTTTATTGGTCTCTTTATATCAATGCCTATATTAAGCCTCACATTTTCAACTTTAAATTCGTAAATCCCATCTCTGACAAAAACTTCTTCTAAAATGTGGTACCGCCCAAGGAAATTCCCAACGGTTAGAGCCGAATTCTCGTGTGACGTAATGGACGTCAGCGTCCTAAAAATGTTTAATCACGTCCAATGCTTATAAAAGTTCAGTGTGTTGTGGAGCTCAACAAATAAAAATATTTAACGCACTTTCGACGTTTTTACGTCACTTTATGTTTTTACAACCCTCTCACATTTTGTGAGCACCTCCGCAGCACACAGAACAGCAGATGCCCATGTAAGCTTTATACAAACTTTCAGGGAAATTGTTGAAATAATGCCTCGTAGCGTTTGTATTCACATTGTAACACAAAATTTAACCCTACCACAAAATTTTTACTAACTGCTGCAAATTTCAAAATTAAATTTCAATGCACGGATTTGAAATCTTAGGACATTTTAGTATACGTGGTCCCGAATACAAATTTGAGAAAACTTGAAAACCTATCGTCAAATACCGAAAATCGAAAATATGACGTCAGCAGGGTCGGAGTATACACTCCGATTTTGTGAGCACCCCTACAACACAAACTACAACTGATACTCCCACAATAGTTTGCATAGACCAAGAGGAGTGGTTAAAATGATGTCTCGTCGCATTTGTATTCACATTAGTAGAAAAGCTCGCACACTTCTTGTCCGATCACCAGGTCCTTTGGCATGACCCCGAACTATATTCATAGTCACGTAACCCAGTTACGGCACGTTGGGTTATCATGGTTCCCGCGTTAGTGACCATGTTGTTACGTCATTATCATAGAGATTTGGGGTGTTAGTACGCATGAGCGGCGCATGTTGTTAGGGTGACACGTGCTTCCGTCATCAGATTGGTATATAGGAGGCCGCCATTATGATTTCTGTGGCGACACGGGGTTTGCAATGTGACCCAAACGCTTTAAACAGGACGATGGTGTTTGGAGGGTATCTTCGATTGAATGGGAGTATATCTAATTCTCACAGACAACCCGACGATCACTCCAAATAACGAAAACGAACATGGCAAAGCCCCCACCTTAGGCATATAAGAGTAGTGCTGTATGGCCGAAAGGGCACCAAAAGGTGTATTTAATTATCACAAATAACGCGACACCTATATTTAGTAGTTTGGATTCTTCCAGAGCCCTTTGCTCTGCTTATTTCTATGTATCTATAAGCTGTGTTATTGTTTTTCTGTCTACACAACCCTATTATTTTATTCTGGGTGTATACTCCAGTAACGTAGAAGCGCTATACAGTTAGTGCATGTTTAGCTTATTGTTACTATATTTAGCTTTTCTGATCTGTTCTGGCTACTTCTAACCCTCTTCCTGGAACACCTGTTCTTGTTTCGAACAGCATAAGCCATGTTTCGTTTATCCAGATCATCCAGTCAGTTCACTTACTGCAACTATCCAATCAGATCAGTCCATTCATTTAAACCCAACCTCGGCCCATACACAGTTAGCCCACGTTTGGTGATACGTGTAGTTTCAAACTAGTCGAGCGAGCTTAAGAGACACGAGACTAATTGATCCATCAGTAAATGCTCTTGCGACTCTTCGACTCATTTTGGAAAAAAAGGATTCTATGGCCTCATAGAGTTTCTGTAATTGCGATACCTCTAAACGTGGATGATGATTTCATCGCATGAACTGAAGAGCCATGTAAGTAATTTCTCAATGGGCAATTGCTCTAGCGACTCTTTGACTCGTTTCGGAAAAGCGGGTTCTGTGTTCAAAAGGGGATTCTGTAAGTGGGGAGTCGAGAAACATGGATCATGATTTCATCAAATGAGCTAAAGAGCAGTGACTGGAAAAGGCATACACAGAACGACACACGCATGCGAATGGATTAATCGATATGGCACGAGTGCCAGCGCGGAATGATAAAACGAGAAGGTCGCAGGCCTCGAGTTTTATCCTTCCGCGATGGCTTAAGTGCCATATCGGTTAACCCATTCACACACGTGTGTCATTCTGTGTTTATTACACACCTTCAGGTCTATAAAAACAATTATTAGAAGGACACTCAGCAATTCATTTGACAAATATCAACAGAAACGTCACATTTTATCGCAAACAAAATTTGCGAGGGGAACCCGTGTTACTGTTTCGTCCCCTGAGTTCCAATGTTTTCAATGTACCTACTTTCACACAGAACACATTGGACCTCAGGGGACGATTTTCAGCTATCGCTAGCGATTCAAATTGTAATTGCTTTACAGGATTTGTTCAAAATGCCAGTGAAATTCCGCTTCTGTTTAAAAATAAACAGTCAACGATTTTTCAGTTCCACCCATATGTGCGGAACAGATTTTCATTTTCCGCATGGTTTAGTGTTGCAGTAGATGGAGATTTCACAGAACAGGGATGTAATAAATTGCTTAGACGAATCTTATCGAGCAAATGAGTTATCGAGGGTACCGGCGTGTCCGTTTTGGTGATTTGTGGTAACTGTAGGATTGTTTGTGTTGTGAGATATATGCCCATTTAATCGAACATACCTCCCCCCCCCCCCCTGTCTTATTAGAGGCCTTTGGATCAAATAGCAACTTCGTGCCGCCATGGTAACCAAGCGGCATCCAGTATACAGAATAGACAACGGAAACACGCGTCACCTTGACACCATGTGTTGCGCTTGCGCACTAACACCACATATCACTATGGTAATGACGTCAGAACGTGACCGCTTACATGGACTACCATAACTGTCCAATATGACGTAATTTGGTCTCGCGACTACGACGTCACTTCGAGGTTCCCGCCAATCAAAATCTAAATATCACAGGGCGAAGTTGAATTTACTGGACATAATTGTACTCATGGTCTCAAATACTACTAAGTTGAAAAAGATTTGAAAATTTGAAGTCATATACCGGAGATATGACGTAAACAACGTCGCGGGTACACCCCTTATGTTTACTCACACCCTGCTCTCAAACTACAAAACCTAGCACTAAATGTATATCACAGGCGGCTAGAGAAATAATTTAAGGCGAGCATTGCCGATTTTTATTCACATTTTTTCGAAAAATGTTGACGCTATAACGGAATGCCTATCGAGGGTGGGAAAACGTCAAAATTAAATTTCACTCCACGCATTTGAAATATTAGGAGATCTTAGTACTGTTGGATCCAAAGACAAAGGTGAATTTTTTTTTAACATTGAACTTTTAACACCCGATATATGACGTTAAAATATGTCGTATTATTTCATCATTTAAGACATCTTTAACATTTTTCATTAAAAACGACATCTAGTGATTTATGAAACTCTGTGTTTATAAATGACACAGCTATCATTTCCGGGCCAATTTACAATCGACGCTAGTGATGTCATTTTTACCTTTCCTTGTATACCTTCAATTTTCAATCTCATTTTCAGCCTTAGCCTTTCGAGTTTTTGGAAATATAATCTCTACAAAACATCGTATCTAAAAATCTGGTGCCGTTTTTGAAAATTCTAAACCATTATAACGGACTCGGAAGTAATGCCATGGGGATAATAGGATCAAAATTAAAATGCGTCGGAAGTTTTAGAAATTTTAGCATGCTGTAGAACTACTAAAAAAAAATAGGGAATGGCTGTTTTCAAGCCTTTCGATTTATCGACATTCTTTACGCTGTTACGTCGCTTTAAAGTTTGCTCATTCTTCACATATATTTTATGAAAAACGCAAAGGTTTTAAGGGTTTAAAAACGCTTTCAGCAGTTGAACACTCCATGACCATTTCCTCCAAATAATATTGAAAATTTTGAGAAGCTGCTCCCGAAGTTTCTGCCAACGAACGGTACTGTTATTCCAGTGTAAGATACGCTCGTATTGTAAGCGACAGGGAGTGATGTGGGACGCGTTATTCAGAGTATGAGTACGTTAACCCTTTACCCAACGAAACGACCAAAACCGACCAGCGCTATTCTCAATTAATGTTCATTATTTTTTCATTTTTTGTCTCAAAAACATAGGTTATGACCCCTCATTGAAACGAGCTCGTCAAGCTCGTTCCAAGGAGGGGTCACAACCTATATTCTTGAGACAAAACAATGAAAAAAATTAGTTATTCAAGAATTTGTTTTGCAAGTGTCGTCTGCTTTTCATGTTAGGTAAAGGGTTAAAAGGCATCATACACTTTGCCCGCGTTGTTGGGACCATTCGGTGATGGACGCGTTTTGTTGAGTGACTTCTGGAAATGATCTTTCGATTTCAAAATAACCTAGATTTAGCATATGATATTGTATTTCCTTGCATATAACTGGTCGAGGGGAGTTTTTCATAACTCGATGAATGATTATCCTATCGTATGAATGTTTTGCTCTGCAGGGCCGAGAGAAGAAATACGGGCCCGTGGGTTAATTCCGTGACGCCCCCCCCCCCCCCCTTCAAAAGTGTCGGGATACTCATGGAGATGCCAAAGGCATCTGGAGCGAGTGCGAAGGTACGATCGATGATAGGGGTGGGGTTGGGGGTCTGCCTAAAGAAAATTTTGAAATCAGTTATTAAATGGAGACTTCTGGCGGCTTTGGGGATCAAAAAATGACGTTTTTAGCAGCATGTTTCAAATTTACAGGTTCATCAGTGTGTATCCACTGACCAAGAGTTATAGCGTTTGACTGCACAATTCTTGAAGTGATAACTTTATTACGTCAAGTTGATTTAATAAAGTTATAACTTCAAGACTCATGTAGTTTAAAATTACACCCGTTGGTCAAGTGCAGAGCTCCACTCACGATACAGCCCCTTCTAAACTGGTGGCACAGTAGTCAGAACCTTGGGGAAGGGGGTAGTCCAAACATGGCCTGAAAGGCAGTATTTTAATTTTGGGGTTTGGTACGTCCTTTGAAAGGACGTACCAAATCCAAAAATTAAAATACTGTCTTTCAGACCATGTTTGGACTGGTGGGGGCGGAAGCCTAACCCAACAGTCAAACCCGTCCCCAATGTACCGGGGCCGGGGTTACTACCACGGCCCCACACCCCATTTCCCGGCCCTGTTGCTCTGTCCCGCCCATCTGTCCAAAACTTCCCCTGGTGTGTCCACGTGTGTAGGTAAACTGTAATTGCTCAGGTGAGGCGTAAGTTACTATTCATGTGGGTTGTTTACACTGATTTTTCTCTTCAGCATTCGAGACCGCACGTATTAGCCCGGTGGAAAGTAATGAAACTAGTCTGCACAAAACCTTATTCGACTGCAATAACGCCAATGGCGGGGACGTCAGTCACCTATGGGTAGGGCCTCGCGAAGCTTTGAGATTCGATTTCGAATCTTAAGTAGATATTTGGTTCGACTCGAAATCAGCTGCCCAATTCGTTTCCTCTTCTCTCGAATCGTTTTCAAAGGAAATATAGCTTGGTATCAGTCAACTTCATCGTCTCACAAAACGTATGGTTCAGTTGGAAATCGTAAATAAATAATGGAATAAGAGTGTAACTTCCTCTACATTAACATAAATAACATCAGTACTTTTGAAATAACATCTGTATTGAGGCCACCAGCCACACACTAAAAAGTAAAGTGTTAAAACTGACACTTTCAAGGTGTTAAAACCATTCTAACTCTTAGGGTTTAATTTTAACACTCAGAGTGCAATGCTTTAAGCACTTAGACATTACAATCGTCAGACATCTGAAACTTGAATGGATGGCCCTTTCCATGTGTCTAGCATTGGTGATTCTTCCATAATCGTCCATAATTTGATTTGCGCTTGGTGGGTACATAATTAAAAGGACACAACGCAGATGACGCGGATCAGGCTCGAGAGTTCGAGACTGATCCGCGTCATCTGCGTTGTTTCCTTTTAAGTGTCGCGACATTACACTTGTCAAGTGGTATTATTGTAACACCTGTCAAGTTCTGGGATATCTACACTTGAACAAAGTGCCAGTTCAACACTCAGTAAGTGTTAAATACAGCACTTCAAGTGTAGTTTTTAACACTTTAGTTTTTAGCGTGCATGCTATTTACAACATCATAAGTCCCTATCACTGTCAAATGCAAATGTAAGGTGTCTAAGCATGTCCTTCAACTCAGCTAGATGACTGAGGCATGCCTTCATCATGTAGTGAGAGTTATTTTATCAGTCACGACTTGAGCCATCACAGCCGAAACAAGACAGGTTTATGGCACCTCAACCCCCATCGGTCATCTTCAAGACGCCTATGATTCGTTATAGTACAGGCAACCACTCTTAATTAAATTGAAACATTTGAAAAGAATTGTCTGTCGCTTTATTTTAATACGAATGTGGGATGGTCGAGTTAAGTTTTGTATGAAGTGCTACCCACCCTATACAATTTAGCACGTCCATCCCACATTCTTACGTCGATGAAGCGGCATTGTACCGTGTCAGACTCCGATTTTCCCGAGGAGAGGTCTTTTGGGGTTGTCCAGGCCCTGGTCGGTTCTTAACAACGTTGGGTTTTTTTATGTTTTCGGACAAGTCTGCTGATGACAGAATGGCTATAGCCAAGCTGCCTTCCAATAGCTTTGAATGATATGTCTGTTGCCTGCATGCCAACGATTTGCCATCTTAGTGCCTCTGACAGTCTCCTCCTTGCTATGTCATCATTTATCCATAAAAGAAGTGACAAATTTTCTTGGTTTATACCCAGATATTGCATGTGGATGATAGCATTTTTGTGACATTCGTGGGTAGTATGCTTCACGTGGAGAGGGTGTTTCACTAGTTGGAATGTTCTGCAAGACATAGCAATCATTAAAACATAATTTTCATTAACAGCATCTTCACTGTCATGAAACATTTCAGAGGGTACTTTATTAAGTTTCAGGTGTATAGGTGATCGGTAACTGTTCTAGCATGTAATAGACCAATACAAACTTTCGTTCTTTAGGCGCACAAGAAACGACTTGAACTATCTGGACGAAAATGCTGTAGCAGCTAGCCAAGCCGAGGGCTTCAAATCCGCCCTAGCGGACATTCAAGATAAATCCATTCTCTCTTCTCATATTATAGCCCAGCATGGACTTTATGACGTATCCATACTCCGATAAAGTTACAAATAATTCATTTCAATTCTTATTATGTAATGACTAAAATTTCAAAATATGTTTGAATAGATTGAAGTAGAGAAGTTTTCCACAACTGCTTCGTCTTAAACTCCTATATTCCTGGTAAGCTTTTCGACATCACCACACATCACACTGCAGAATTTCGAACTTGCTAGGATGGGAGTATTCATGGCGATTTTTGCGTTTTCTTCTCTGCAGCTAACTTCATCTATTGTTTTGAAGTATTCCTAACAGAGTAGCGCCAATTGAGTTCTGCCGTGGAAACATAGAGGATATCTAGTATTTTGAGTGGATACCAAAAATTATCTCATAAGTGACCGAGACAAATGTTTATTTTTCGCGGGCGTTTGCGCGAGTGAAAATAACCATTTATCTCGGCCACAAGTGAGATAATTTTCGTATCCACTCAAAAACGCTAGATTTTATTTTTATTCTATTTATAAGAATCTGACAATTCCACTTGTTTCAACCTTGAACTGATGCATGAAAGCAAACAGAGCATTGAAACGCAGAATTGATTTGATCGATACTCGGAACAGATAGCGACTTGCAATCTGATTCAACTGGAGGGTTTCTCGTCCAAACATGGCCTGAAAGTCCGTAATATAAGTTTTTGGTTTGGTACGTCCTTTGAAAGGACGTACCAAACCAAAAACTTATATTACGGACTTTCAGTCCATGTTCGGACTAGCGGGTTTCATGCACCAATTCAAGGTGAATACGTGTTGAATTATTGCTGGAAATGATCGGTATCCACTCAAAAACACTAGATTTACTTTCCATTATACGTTTTTAGAACAAATTGATCATTTCCAGGGATAATTTGACTCGTATTCTACTTGAAGTGATGCTTTGAAAGCCGTCATTTTGATTGATACCGTGAAAGTGAAAATTTCTATATTTTCTCAGTGGTGGATATGATTTCTATCTTTCCCCAGTTTCTTCGATAATCTATCGTTTAGCGTGTAATAAACTGCTTTATTTTTTATAGTATCGCAAGCATTTCAGTTATTTTGCAAACGTTTACGTTACATCACAAAACCTTTCCATATGTCGCAAAACATTGGAAAGATATATTTGCGTTATATCGCTACCACTTGCGTTGTCGTAAAGGTCGGAGTTTTATCGCAAACGTTACCTTATATCAAAAACCTTGAAGTTTTTTACGCAACCCTTTTCGTTGTGTCGCAATGTTTGCGTAAAGTTGAAAATCTTGTGTTACATCAAAAAGTTTAATTTTTTAGACTTATGTCTCAAACCCACGAGTTGTATAAAATGCTAAGGATGCGAGGCCATGAAACACGCAGTTTGTACAACAAATCCTTGACATCATTAATCATTGCTATAGGAGTCTAGTGGTAAGATCATTGCATCGATTTTAGAGGGATTCCGACGTGTCGGAGAACGCTTTGAGTTTTTATTTTGCATTTGAAAAATTATCAGCTCGAATGTCCACGTACATCACTGACGTCATATGAGCCTCGTTTAGGAGAGGCGTGATATTTGGAAAAGGTGAGACTCTCATTCTCCATCGACCCTAAATTGATAGTCAAATTGGAGAGCATTTGTGGTCGTCATATAATAAAACTGACAACTCACAAAACCTGAATCTCCAAGTATTCCTTATCTTAGTAAATGATTATCGAGCCGATTATTATCCCTGATGGGTGAGGGTGTGAAATCCCCCACCACATAATGCCTCAACAAAATCCCTCCTCAGAATCCCTCCCCGACAAAACCCCTCCCTGGGTGGGTGAGGGTGTGACATGGGGACAGCTCACCCGAGGGCAAGATATTTGGGCCAGACATGAGGCTTGCCGGGTGTCTGACCCAAATATCTTGTCTTGAGGGTGTGATTTCTGCATCTCACAACCACCACCATCGGGGATAATTTTTCTACCCCCCCCCCCCCTCCCTCCACACCAACATACCATGAACTCATCAAAAGTAATTCAGGGGCACGTGCAGCTATATCGAACAATTTTGTTGTCCATATCTGAAAAAAAACTGATTTGGTTATCGGAAAGAGCGTACAAGCGTTCTATATATACAGGTATAGACAACGAAATTAATTTTCAACGCCGGCAAGACAGGGGTGAAAGATTTGTAGCGAAATGAACATTGACACATTCCGATGACGTCATATTATGAATTCTGCAATGTATTCCCATAACTTTTCGACGGGAATTTCGTGCAACTCTCTCCATTCGTAATGGCGTTCACCCAAACAATTAATATAAAAGAGTCAAGTGTCCTTTGGTGTTGCGGTTTATGTTTTTATTTCTATTTTATTCCACAAACGTTCGTCTGCTAATATTTCCGAAACGTGACACCATGTTGTTTGTTTACAGAAGAACGTGCGATGATTGAATAGCTCTTTAAATATGCTAATAAGCCGGTCACTTGGCTCATGTGAGCTATATATCCATCTCCCATGTCCTTCTCACATGGGACACGCATATCTTGCATAGGAAGTGTGTGTTCGGGGAGGGTGGGGGTGGGGGGGGGGGGGGGTGGTAGAATAAAGTACCTAAAATCCACTTGCCCTAAAATCGGGAATCATCCATTGTTCTTATTCATTAGAAGCTAACAAAAGGTTGTTTGTGTTTGGATCGTCCTAATGTTCAGTGAAGCTTCAGGTTTGGTGGGAAAGGGGAGTTAACTTACACGACAGTCTCTTCTGATGATGAAACCCGGAGGGAGATGGACCACTGATCTCTATACAACTGTCTTGCTGGACAGCGGGCGAAAAACTTAATGCCCCCCAACCCCCAACCCCCACCCCCACCCCCACCCCCATAGCACCACAATATTGCGTCAAGTCAAGTAATGTTGTATCTCCACCCAATCCAATACGTTTAACTTTATCAAATGCTTTGACTTTATCAAATGTCAGTGGTGTACCATATTCGAAAACTTGCAACTTTCCAACCACGGCACTTGTTTTTTTAACCCTTTACCCAACGTAACGGCAAAACCCGTCAGCGCTGTTCACAAAAATCAACATTCAATTTTCATTTTTCTTTCATTTTTTTTTGTCTCGAAAACATAGCTTATGACCCCCTCACTGGAATGAGCTCGTTGAGCTTGTTCCCAATGAGGTGCCATAATCTATGTTTTTGACGCAAAAAATGAAAAAAAGTAGTTGTTCAAGAATTTTATTTGCAAGTGTCGTCTGCTTTTCATGTTAGTTAAACTAAATGTGCTGTAAATATTCAATTTACATTGTCACCAAAAAATGTGTCCATCATCTACATTTTCAGTTTTTACAGACATCAAAATATGCTGTAAAGAAAGTAATCGGCGATCGTGAGGCGTCTGGGACGTGAAAACCTTCCAGAAATTTTGTTGTTGTTGTAGAACATTGTTTGTCTATAACAACTTCCACCACCCTCCCCCCACTCCGCAAGATGGTGGTGGTTGCGACATTTTTCTCTGTGTGAGTAATGAGCAATCCAGCAATCAAGTGGTACACTGATTATTGGGATAGACCTATATCCATCTTTGGTTGCAGAAACAATCGAACCCTGCTTCCTACTCCCATGATGTTAATCCTGTCGCTGCTATAGGTCCATATTGAGTACGGAACCAACTGTTGACGGCCTGTGCGATAAGTCCGTACTCAATACGGAGATACCACATACATGTACAGGGAATGGATATCATAGCTCGTTGTTATTCTCAATAGAACGCATGTTATACGAAATGCCAGCGACAGACGATATGGCATTATCCATTTGATCTCAACCATTTTTCGCGTCTATGTAAATTCCGAAATACCCGAGGCAACAACGAACTCAATAGTCCAAACTTGTCCCAACATATAATTGTTTTTTGTTGTCCTGTGCCACACGGCGACAAAACAAAACAAAAATTATATAACGGCCTGTGGAGCAAAGTTTGGACTACATGGTCAGCCCATTGAATAGGAACTAAATTCAAGTCGACTAGACGTCTTTTCTTTTGAGATTTATGGAGTGTGGCTGGGAGTAGTTTTGGAAACATTGTTGAACTCAGTCAACGTTGTTCCAATATACAGTACGAGGAGAATGGATCGCAACAAAATCACCCGTAGAGTGGATGTATCACACAAAGTATCACTTTCAAATTCTGCACATACGGACAAAAAATCACAAACAATGTTTCAGCCAATGGACCTCCGGGTTTAACCCGGAGGTCCATTGGATGGAACTTTGCTTGTGCTTGTTATGGTTTGCAACAAATCTGCAATTATTGCTTGGGTGGAATCGTCACTTCCGGGGTGATTCAGCGTTAATACGCTATCCACATACTGTATAATAACAGTTTTAAATTTACAAATACGTGAACGTTATTGGCGCTTTCATTTTTGTTCACTTTAACCCCATTCCCTCCAATCTATGGTTCAGCACAGGGTATTACCAAATTTCACTGCAGCGAAATGGTTAAATATTCGGCATTAGTTCCGTTTTCCCCAAAATATCCAGGTTGCTTCACTGTCTTCAACGATGTTCACACACGAATCTTCGTGGACCCGCGCAATCATCAGTGACTCCAATCATTTGTGGATCGTTTACCGCTCGCCACATTATTGTACATCGATTCGTTTGCTGACTTTGTATCCTGAAACCAGCAGTAAGTACATCAGCACTGCCTGAAAAGAAAAAATAGAACGGCTGATTTTATTTAGAATTTAGAATAGCTGATCCATCTTTACAAAAGCAGTATTTTCAAGTTCTCTCTTGTTCATAAAAAAAAAATTATTTTGGTCGACTGGTAACTAAAGCATAGTGCAAAGGAGGGAAATATAAAAATTAATAGTGCAAACACGGAGACCGATTTTCAATTTATTATCCCAACCCAACCATATCGATCAGATCCCACACCCCAGTATTATACACGGGTCAGGCTGGAATCTACGACCGTTCGATCCGAAATCGAGTGAGCTAACTTTGGGGTCACTGCATTTCCCTACAAATTACAAAATTATTTACAATAATCTATACTATTCAAAAAAGTAGGGAATATCCAAACTGATGTTGATATTTTCGGAAAATGGTATTGGATACGCGTGATTGGACACATCAATATGTTACCAAGTTGAGTGTGGATCATGAATGTCACCGGCCCACGAAAACTTCGTGCAGGTATTTCGCACGAGCGCCGCGTAAATGTCCGTGGGGTACGTCTTGAAATTTTCATTTGTATTGGACGGGCTTTTTCAGAGGTCTCATCTTTCTTTTCTTGTTATAAACTCGTTCATCAATAGTTTCTGGTCGAAACGTAACTTTTGAGGTATGCGAAGAGTGACACGTGACAAATGTTTACATGCCGTTGGCATGTTGGAAGCTGACAACAGACAGATTTCAGTGGCTCAAATTCTCGACGTTCCTCAATCGGTGATTAGCAGGTTGTGGCCACGCTACCGTCTACATGCAATGTTATTGACAGACGTCGGTCAGGTCGTCCAAGGGCGACAACTACTAACCAGGATCGTTTCATCCGAACCACAGCATTACGTAACCGCCATCAAAGTACCCCAGAAATTGGATAGCAGCTGCACCGAGCGACAGATGTGCGAGTTAGTGGCCAGACTATCCGAAATCGACTACACAGCTGGAATTAATACGCTTGACGACCTCTAATAATTCCACGTTCGACTGAACTTCACATCGCAGCAAGGCGTAATTGGTGTGGAGCACGACAGCTCTGGGACAATCGTCGGTGGAGCAACGTCATGGTTTCCGATGATTCGAGGTTCACTCTCGACTTTCATGACAGGCGAAACAGAGTGTGGCGGCGGCGGAACGAACGATACCATGACGTAACCGTTAGGCAGCACGATCGTTTTGGTGGTGGATCGGTTATGGTGTGGCGAGGCATAACCATGACAAGCAGAACAGAAAAACATGTCATCCAAGGGCGTGTCGCATGGCAGTACTACCGTGACAACATGTTAGCAGCTCATGAGGTGTCATTTGCGCCACGTCACGGCCGTCGATTCATTTTCCAAGATGACAATGCAAGAGCACACAGGGTCCGTGTCGCTACAGCTTTCCTCCAGGAGCAGAACATCACTACACTGCCTTGGCCAGCACTAAGTCCAGACCTTTCGCTAATCGAGCACGTCTGGGATATGCTTGCCAGGCGCCTACAACAACGCCAACAGCCCCCTACCAATGTCAAGGAACACGCCGCCGCACTGCAGGAAGAATTGAATAATATCAGTCAAGCTGATATTGGACGTTTGGTGAGGAGTATGCTACGTCGGACGAGGACGATTTACAAGGTACTGAGGTCTTGGACTGAATGTGGTAAATTCTCTGACTGACCGTCCATGTCTTCTACAGCTGAGTGCGTGGAATGTGTACTTGTCAGACGCCCAACTATCGCTGAAATCATTCACCCGATGTCACAGTGCAATGCCTCAACTGTCTTTTTGATCTCACTTTTATCAAATATCCCCTACGTTTTTTTAATAGTATATATGTAACACTTTTTAACCACATCGTTGATCTTGACCCGAGTCACCTACGTCCTTGGACAAGACACTTAATCCCAATTGGAAAAGTGGGGGTCAGGGCCGCCGAGAGCGAGGGCGCCCCCCCCCCCCACCCCCTCCCCAAAGAAAAGTGTAGAACGGGCGTTGTGGGGCCTGTGAGCCCGTAACGCCCGGTCTACACATTGCGTCGGGGCTGAATTCGATGGAGATTCTTATAGACCGGGCTTTGTGGTGGTGGCGGTGTTCTGTAAATTATTGGGGATTGTTTCCAACTTAAGAAGTTGGAAGAGTCATTTATTATATACTCTTAACTGAACCGAAACCGATGTTTTCTTCTGAAATCGAACTGAAACCGAAACCGAATCTGAAAAATAAAAACCTCCCAGTTGTAAGTCGTGCAGTTGCCGTGATGCATGCGCCTTTTCTTACTTAACCTTTTACCTATCCTGAAAAGCAGACGACGCTTGTAAACAATATTCTTGAATAACTATTTTTTTTCATTTTTTGTCTCAAAAACATAGGTTATGACCCCTCTTTGGAACGAGCTCGACGGGCTCGTTCCAAAGAGGGGTCATAACCTAGGTTTTTTAGAAAAAAAATGAAAAAATGAAAACAATAATCAACATTAATTGGCGATTTTTGTGAATAGCGCTGGCCAGTTTTGGCCGTTACGTTGAGTAAAGGGTCAATTAACACCTCCCGTTCTCCATTATGGTCAAGCTGGATGCCCAACATCCCGAATCGACATTCATGGCTGACAATTTTCGTCACTGAAAGAGGTTTACAGGAAAGTTATCTCCCCTTAATTTTCTAAAGCTGTGGATAAATTTAACACGAGGGATATGGGAATTTCATATAAAAATTGAAATATCAAAATGGTATCGAAGTTGTACCACCGACGTGCGAATCATTTCACAAAGTTCATGTATTTTCCTGTAGTGAAGTATAAAGAAACTGGCTTTTTGCAATTTGTTCCCCAATCTGTTTAACCCTTTACCTAACATGAAAAGCAGACGACACTTGCAAACAAATTTCTTGAATAACTCTTTTTTTCATTTTTTGTCTCAAAAACATAGGTTATGACCCCTCATTGGAACGAGCGCGATGAGCTCGTTCCAAAGAGGGGTCATAACCTATGTTTTTGAGACAAAAAATGAAAAAAATATTGAAAATTAATTGGCGATTTTTGTGAATAGCGCTGGCCGGTTTTGGCCGTTACGTTGGGTAAAGGGTTAAACGTTTCACTATTATTCTCTGTTGAAACTCGTTTAAAAATAAGGAACGTGCGCTTTCATCAACTCTGGTGTTTTGTAATGTTTTTCTGTTCATTATATCATAATTAAACTTATTTTCTGTTCATATGCATTTTTAAGCAAAATGTTTGGCGAAAGTATTTCTTTTTTTTTTCTTCATAACACAATAAACCGAAAAAAACGCATTTAGACGCATAAACCACGCCCCCTCAAGAATGTTAGATTTGCGATAAATAAACATTTACATGATTTGGGGTTGGGTATTGTGAAAGATAAAATGTTGAGAGATGCTAACAATATGTTGGACGCAAAACTAAAATTCGACCTGAAACATGGATTGCCACTCCCAACCTGTCAAAGATATAACTGATTGGAATGATTTAAATAAATTTACCACCTACCTGCACTCTCCAGTGCACCCAGTTATCCTAAAATACAGGGTGTATCATCGTGACATAGATTACAAAGAATGTTCGTTCCATTAATATAAACGTATAGGAGTTAAGATTTGCTGATTTTGTTCCCAGGAATAATTTATTTATTTGTTTATTAAGGTTTAATGACACATTAACAGCCAAGGTTATATCGTGTCGGTGACAGTTTTACGGGTGGAGGAAGCCGGAATACCCGGAGAGAACTACCGATCAACGACGAGCATCTGCCAGCTCTCCAACATCGTAACTCCGCACTGCAGCACGGGCAGAGTTAGATTGATTGAAGGCATGCACACCATCGACGTGCAGTTCGCCTTTGTGCATGGCGTCATCGTGCCCCCATGTGGGCAATCGGGGTTAGGTGCCTTGCCTAAGGACACAACGCGGGAGTCGAGTCGATCGCTCAGACGGTCACCCATCCAAGGACTAACCGGGATCGACTTTGCTTAACATCAGTGGTATGACGAGAATCGGGGTTAAGTTCCTTGCCCATGGACACAACGCGAGGGTCGAATCGATCGCTCAGACGGTCACCCATCCAAGGACTAACCCGGCTCGACGTTGCTTAACTTCGGTGATCTGACGAGAACCGGTTACCGCAACGCCGCCGCACCCCCCCCCCCCCACCCCCATACACCCCCAAGAAGAATAAAAACTTGTAAATTTCTTTACAGTTTACATACACATTCACCAAACAGAGAGTCAAAGTGGACAGTTACTTTGTGTTGGCAAGTGTGATACTGATAAATATTCTGAATATCGGATTGTCTGTGAAGAAGTTGCTTCTTATTAGCTTACCATAATAGCCAAGTTTCCTTTTGTAACTTTTAATAAACGAAAACAACAGACAGCTCCTGCTGTCTGTTGTTTTCGTTTATCAAAAGTAACAAAAGGACAATTAACTTATTTTCTACTGAAGTCTTCTCATCAAAAGTCTAAACACCAGATCTAATCTCGTATTTATTCTTTTATTTATTTGATGGGGTTTAACGATACTTTCGACAACCAGGGATCTAATCTTGTAAGAAAGGACGTGATTATGTGTAAGCGCGAATCAGTATATTGTACTCAAAACCAGACGAAAATGTCCCAACTGGAAAACTAATTGAGGAATGTATGGAGTATGTCACTCGACCCTCTTCTCACCCTGTTATGCCCCTACGTCAGTCGAATGAATAGATTTCTTGAACAGTTAATATTCCAATTTGTTATGTTTGTTTTTCATTTTTCCGAAACAATCCATCAAAAGTTATGTTCAACACACAAGTTTGCACTTTGTTGTAATAGCGACATCTTTGAAACGATTCGCTGCGTTGCTGGGCTAAACTTGGTAGTGACGGCGCCAGGTTTTTATTTTTGTGAGGGCGTTTGAGGAACAAGCTCTTCATAGAGGCGGGGGAGTATAAATTTTTTAATAACTGACCGACTCGATTTGCACGGGCACTTGCAACAAATCATATTACTAATAATGTTCATTTTTTTACTCAAAGTGCAGGAAAAGAACATTCATTGTAACTACTCAATAAGATTAACAAGCTCATTCCACTGAAAAGTCATAAGCTATGTTTTGGGCGATAACAATTATAACATTGGAAAGAACCATTACATTTGGAAAAATGTGGGGAAGACCTATTTTCAGGTGAAGGGGTGGCAAATGCACTTTGTTCATGTCCATTTTAGCGTCGACACTGAAACTTTGACAGTATCGTGAATGTTAAAGTTTAGTTTGGCACGTCCTTGGGGGATTTCGCTTTCACCCTTGTTGTCCAAGTTTGTTCTAGTGCCGTTCAATCAGTGGTTCTTTCCTCGGGAACGCTAGGGAACACCGCTCCTCTACCTTTGTCTGAGTGAGGACTCCATTCCCCCACAACGTGAAGACCTTGAATGGCTTGATCGTCAAGAATAACCAACACAGAGAGCACTAACTCGTCTTGCAATCGCCACTAAACCCATTTTATCCGTGTGTAACATGAGCAGCCCCGCTCAGACAACAATACCCATTACTTGTGAAGAGTTTTAATTTAAACAATATCTATTTCAGATAATCATGTGAAAGAACAAATTTAATGTGAACACAAAATACATAAACTGAAGTGTATTCAGTGGTAATCTAATGACCAAAACAAGGCTTCTCCGATATTTTGGTGGATGGCTTGTAAATATAAACGGCTGGTCAGGACTGTTTACTTTCTTTACATGATTGCTTATTTATATGAGAAACAAAGAGGCAGTAATGAAGCAGGTGGCTTGAGGAGAAAAGACAGAGTGTGAAGGTATCACAGAACTAAATATTTTCCCATAGGCGACCATTATAACACTTATGTGGAACAAAATATGATCGCAGCACTTAAAATTAAATATTTAAATACCTACATAAAGTACAGACCTTCACACAACTTTCTCTGGCCAGAAAATGGGGGGTCATGCAACAAATAAGAGAAAAAATACACCAGGAAGTGAAGTACCGCCCTTGAACTCAGTTTTTTCTAGGAATTCCAAACAAAAATACATAAATAGTTAACTGAATTTTTTAGAACCAGAACATACTTAGAAAATCTCTTTTTTTTATTGTGGAGTATTCAGTATTGATGTAAAAATCTAATAAAATGCTTTAACAGTTTTCTCAAGCAATAAGTTTTTTTCTAGGAGTCTTATTTTAGACAATGATGCACATTTCAAGGCAGATCACTCTAAACCAAATATTTAGTTCCGCGATACCTGAAAGGAGACCCAAGTGGGGTCGGGAGAACGTTCAAGGTTCGATTCAGTTTTGAATCCTTTAACTGATTCGATATTCGAAATCATCTCAGTTGTTCGAAAAAGCTCGAATCCCCTAGAGTTCGGTAGATTATATATTTATTTATTGTCGACATCCTGAAGCTGAAAACTCACCGTGAAGTTTTCTGAAGAACGAGGTTGATGACGGCCAGTCTAAAGTTCTAGATAACTCCAATTTAGTCGGAAAAATTCTTAAAATGTCGTTTGAGCGATAGCGGAGATACAGTTACGTCTTTGAACAATATATCGCCCCTTGAGCGGGGCAAGACACCATCTGCAATGCTAAAGCATTGCAGATGGCGCCTTGCTCCACTCAAGAGGCGGTATATGGCGTTTTCTTAGTCAACCTTGTCGATAACTTATCAATTCGCATTTGAATCTAGTTCCGTTGTTAAGATAACTGCGGGGTGGGATATCGCCATTGAAATATTAGGAACAACATTTTTTCAAAACTTAAGCGTTTTGGTAGTTATACATTCAAAGCGAATGCCTCGTGTAATTTGAATGTCAAAGCGTCAGAACTCCGCCCTGTACGATTCTAATATTAATTAATGAAAGGACATTGCATATCGGATCTATAACCTGGTCCATGCCGAAATCTCTACGTGGAATACTTTTGGTTGCCATATGAATAAATTGCTCAACCTTTCAGAAACAAGACAATTGTACTTACGATGTTCGATGGTACTAAACAGTCTAACCAGTACACATATCGATACTGGCTTCAAAGTGTAGGTGGACAGTACTGGTACAATGACCGTGGTATCGTAACAATTGGGAAGAGGATTCGGTTCACCCGTGGAAAGTGACCAGTCCTCGGCGACCGTGCTGTGGACAATCATTCAATCAGAATGGTATTTATTTATTTATTTATTGGTGTTTAAGGTCACATATTTATGCACAATGGTTAGTCATGACCGCGACAGTTTTACGGGTGGAGGAAGCCGGAGTACCCGGAGAGAACCACCGAGCAACGACGAGTAGCTGCCAGCTCCCCAACATCGTAACTCCGCACTGCAGCACAGGCAGGGTTAGATTAGTAGAAGACATGCGTACCATCGACGTGCAGTACGCCTTAGTACACGGCGTCATCGTGCCCCCGCGCGGGCAATGGAGATGAAGTGTCTTGCCCAAGGACACATCGCGGTTGCCGCAGATGGGATTTGAACCGAGGACCTCTCGGCTTGCAGCCTGCACCTCTACCTACTGAGCCACCGCGCTCCCAATCACAATGGTAAATTTTAGCATAACAACCAAAACTTTAATTAATGAAGCAGCGGGCTGTACCTGGTTCTTCATTAATTAAATTATTGATGATTATTGCTATAATTAGTGTTTTGAATCTAATATTAGTACGTCCGTGGAAATACAGCCCACTCTGTTGAAAGTTACCAGTCCACAGCGACATTACTATACAACTACAAAGTTTTCAACGGTTATGTTGTTGATTTTCGTGATGCGCAGTGTACGAGCCGATGTTGATTGTGATGTCATATTGATTGCCAAGCACATGTTGAATCTTAAAACATCGATTATATGTTTTATGCTAACGAAACTTTACCATTCTGATTGAGTGATTGTCCAAAGTACGGTCGCCGAGGACTGGTCACTTTCCACGGGTGGGCAAAATATCTAAGGAGGCACTTTTATTAGATTCCATACACCAATTATAGATATAATCAATAAAAATTTAATTAATGAAGCACCGGGTAGAACTCTGCTGATGACTTTTATTACCTGGTAATCGCATGCGTGGACATCACAACACACGCGTGAATTACGGACAGTACACGTCGTCTGTACCGCAGGCCTATATGTTTTAATGTCTGTATATGATAGGCTATGTAACATACTCTACAGTGCATAATGATGACTGTCGTGGCGGCGTCGCTTTTTGCCAGTTTAGTTCACGTGTTTCTGATGACATTCAAAGGCAAGCGCGTTTATTCTCTGGCGAGGGCGCTAATTATACAAAATATTCCCCTCCTATCATTACATTCCACTCCCAGAACATATTTGAGAAGCATTCGTAATTTCGTGAAAGGACCCGCCGCCCCTCACCCCCAAGACATTCTGCCCCACCCCACCCCATAAGCTAAATTATGCCCTGGTGGAGCGAATCGATGATTTTATATACTTACAGATTATCATGATTATGTGCACGTCATGTGATTTGTATCAGATTCGAGGTGGTGTCTAGAATGGGATCTCAACGAGCCGGTTTTGCCGGCGAGTTGTGATCCCATTTTTGAACACCATCGAGAATCTGATACAAATCACAGAACATGCTTATTATCATGATAATTCGTTTATCTAACGATTCTGTCACATAAACAGTCTAAATTTTAAATTATCAATACAGTTTTTGGACATAATGTTCTGCGAGAAAAAGTTAAAAAAAACAACATATTTTAAGGAACTATATTGCTGTGTACTCTAATAAACAATGAGTAACGCGGTCACCGCAATTTTCAAAGTTGTGTTGTAAAATTATTCACTCTCAGTGTCACTTCATATGATGATCCGCTTGAATTTACAAGTGTACGACGTGGACACATCCTCGGGAACAGGTGCAATAATGAATTGTGCAGATTCTATTTATTGTGTGTGTGTGGGGGGGGGGGGGGGGGGGGGCAATGGCTATTAATAGTTCTGTCGTTAACTGTAAGAAATTTTGTTTTCTTTTGAAAGCTATCAGCTGCTGGGTCGAACACTGAAACGCACAAAGAATGTATTCATGCTTCTGTTATGATAGCCCGTCATGTTACCGGAAACGAGTCGTCTATGTGATACGGAATTAGAATGAGTCGTCTATATGATACGGAATATGAACACGTTATGTGATACGCACCGTTTCTCGTGGTTTTCAGGCCAAAAACTATATGATTGTTAGATAAAACACAACATCAATAACAAATAAATACCTGGATCCATGTTAATTCGTGTAGCTTTGTCATACTGTAGGAAAAGGTCCAGTCGGTCAGCTGTCTCCAGGGACAATAATGAATCTCCTTGAGACTGACACGATTCTTCAGCCTCGGTATGATTCACCGTGCTCATGTTGATCTTCATGCAGACCTCCAGGTTATTTTTCTTCAGGTAAACGTAATTGTTGCTTACATCGCAGTTGTCTGTAAAATATTGAAGATGACAACGGTATGACAGAAATAGGCTTGAACTGTGTTTATTAAAAATGATATTTAGCAGAATAGGCGAATATATTTCATATATGTAGTAAGGGTGGGCGTAGACATAGAATGGCGGAGCGAGGAGATAAACTTTTGAGAATGCACTTTTTGAATATTAACTGTGTATTTAACTGAATCATGTCGTTTACAATACAATACAATACAATACAATACAATATTTTATTCACAATATACATGTACATATAGTGTAGTTACAAATATAAATGTATTTAGAAGTTTTCCAGAAAAAAAAATATTGTGTAACTAGAACAGTGACAAGACGGCATAGCCCAATGGCTGTCTTCCTGCCATCTCCTATTTGGAAGTGCGAGGATGTGACAGTACAGGTGGTAAATAAGTTTCATTTTCTTTTCAAGAGATGCAATACATAACAAAGGCCGGTATTCTTTATTAAATGCTTGGAGGAGATTCAGGCAAGGAAAACATTACAGATCTGGTCACGCCTTAAAGGCGGTCTACCGTATGCCGTGTTCTCATCTTACTGCAAGTGGGGGATACAGGATAAAATTACATACACCAGTCAGTACACAACAGCATATTTCGTGCCAAAATGTCCAAAAAAGCGAAATACGACATTTTCAACAGCGGACTCTTTACCAAGAACAATCGATTGGACTGTTCTGGACCCCACTTCCCAGGCTGATGATGGGAGGCAGAACCACTGCTCTGGCGCATCTAAAAGTAATAATTTACTCATACAGTGCAGTCTGCGTGGTCTGGTCGTAATCCAGGCGTTGGCAGTGATGTCCACGCTTGTGTTTACCAGGTAAAAAAAGTCATCATCATCAAAATTTTAATTAATGAAGCACCGGGTTGTACCCGGTGCTTCATTAATTAATTTTTTGTTGATTATTCCTATAATTAGTGTTTGGAATCCAATATTATTACGACCATGGACTTATTGCCTACAAGTGGAAAGTGATCCATTTATCTAACGTAGGGGAACTTATATGGTCATCACCATTCACAAAAGACATCGGCATTGAAAATTTATTTCCTTTTCACTTGCCGTCAACGGCTGCTGCAACTCTGTTTCTGCAGGGTTAGTTAGTTAGTTAGATAGTCTGGCAGTTGCTCGTCGCTGCCCGGTGGTTCTCTCCGGGTACTCCGGCTCCCTCCACTCGTAAAACTGTCAGACACGATGTTCTTCTGGTTGTTGAAAGTGTCGTTAAACCCCCAATAGAGAAACAAAAATAAATTATTACCCCTCATTAAAACGAACCTGTTCAGCTCGGTTCATTGAAGGTGTATAAGCTATTTTTTCAAAATTAACATTTTTTTCGTACAATTGTCAACTGCTATTCCTGTACGGTAAAAAAGGCTAATGTAATCCTGATCCTCCTCACATGGGTTAAACTCATGTGAATACATAAATATGAGGTTTGTTTATACCGTGGAGTACAGCGGCGTAGCCATGGAGGCTGAGGAGGGTACATACCCCCCCCCCCCCCAATTTAAGTCATGCACTCCCATGTTAACCCATATAGGGAACATCAGGCAAGAAGTTTTAATACCTAGCAATTTTCTTGATTCAGAGTCCGTTTGTGTCCATACTTTGTGGGTAGTGAAAGGCATCAATAATTAGACCACATTGTGGCCTAATTATTGATGCCTTTCACAACTTGTAAATTGTGGACGCGGTGGGACTCAGAGTCAAGGAAATAGAGAGGGGGGGGGGGGTTGTCTCAAGTTTCAAAATTTTTCCGGGGGGGGGGCAGACCCTCTCTTATGCTCTCCCCTATATTGCAGCTGAGGGGTTCGGGTGATGCAGCGAATCATATTATGTATGCCCCCACCTAGATATTACACTCCCAACCATAACTTTGATATTCTGGCTACGCGCCTGGTGGAATATGTACAAGGGTATTACGGTACGCCCAAATTCTAAATTGGCGAAGAATTAAATATTGATTCTCGCAGCAGGACTTCTCAAGGATCACAACCGATTAATACTCACATGGTAATATACAGTTTTCTCCCTTCACTGAGGGGATTCGTAAGCTGGAACAAGACGATTCACTCGACTGGTTACTGCTCTGAAATAAAACAAAACTTTACTGTAAAATTCATGTTTGGTTTTAGAATCGGGGTATCTTACACGTTACTTTCCAGAGGTGCAACAACCGCGAGGGAGGAGAAAGACAGCTGAAAGATTAGTCGCTTGTTTATTTATTTATTTATTATTTATTTATTTATTTATGGGTGTTTAAGGTCACATATTATTTACAGTTTACGGGTGGAGGAAGCCGGAGTACCCAGAGGGAACCAACGAGCAACGATGAGCATCTGTCAGCTCCCCAACATACTAAATCCACCCAAGCAGGGTTAGCATTGGTTGAAGACAAGTGCACCATCGACGTGCAGTACGCCTTAGTACACAACTCCACCGTGTCCCCACGTGGGCAATGTGGTTGAAGTGTCTTGCCCAAGGACACAACGCGGTTGCCCTAGGTGGGATTCGAACCGAGTTCCTCTAGGCTTGCAGCCTGCATCTCTACCTACTGAGCCACCGCGCCCCCGATTAGTCGCTTTCTCAGTATCATTTCCTCACATCCTTTTCAAGTCAAAACAGGGATTCGTCTACACTCTTTGGGAAAGGGTCCGTGGTCTATGCCATTGGAACAAAATGTCTCATGGGGGCTCCAATTGGGAATTTGTTTTGGTGGAGAAGAAACATACAATGACTAAGAAAATTTACATTAACACAGAACATAAAAACCGATACCTACGAAGCAACCAACTGCATACTAGTACAAGTAATTCTTAGAATAAAGAGACACAAAGAATCATGTTCACCACACTCTCTGTAGTATCTATTCATTTATTCTTATACTAGTAAAAAATAACTTGTAATTTGCCTTTGAATTCAGACATTTTGTAAGCTTTGTTTCGTAACAGGGCTTATATTTCGACGAGCATCCGAGAATCGATTCGCACAAAGATTCTCGCAATAAAACCGACGAGAATCCATGTAGATTCTCGCTGCACATCCGCTAGGATTCGCGTGAAAAGAATTGAGTCAATTTAACCCTTTATCTAACACAGCGGCAACAAATTAACCAATAGAAGGCTAACATGACCTGAAATATCCTGACACTTTGTCAATAAAATCGAACAAATATGGCTGTCATTGGGACCGGCTCATTGAGCCGGTTCCAACGACAGCCATATTTGTAAGATTTTATTGGTAAATATTGTTCATTTAATTATTTTATCATTTATTGTTTATTTATTGTTTAAAAACTATCAAACTTAGTTTTAAAAATTAAAAAGGTGTGTTGGGTAAAAGGTTAGCATGTGTTATCAGTATACAACAGTGGTTGAACCATGGTGGCGTCATGGGATCCTGGGACACTCATAGTAGGTATGGATTCTCGCAACCATTTTCACGAGAATCCAAATGGATTCTCACAAATTTAGACGAAATATAAGCCCTGCGTAAGTAATTTAAATTCTAATGCACAGTTGGTGTCCTGAACTGGGTGGTCGGACGGCCTCAGAACACCATTGGTTTTCTGAGGCCCTACGACCACCCAGTTCAGGACATCAATTGTGCATTAAAATGTTTCTTTGAGTGGGGACTGAAACTGGGAAATTTTGGTCTGAGGATTGGGAAAAATCACCCCCAAATGACAGTGGAAAGGGGCCCATAGTCGGCCCCTGTATACACCAAAAAGAATACCTGTAAGAATTATTTCGTACTGGGATGGGGCCCATTTGGCTTCTTGGGAGGGTATTGATACAATACACAAAGGTACGGCTCGGTCTAATGGATCTCTAAAGTCAGGAAAACCCGGACATCCTTGGTTCAACGTACAGTAAATCCCCACCCCCACCCCACACCCATATATTTGTTAAACGCGGAGGCAAACATCCAGAATCCAGGACATTAGAAGAGAACTGCAGGTTTCAGGTGACTGCATTTCAGTTGCGAGGGACTGATGGTGATGGCGGCGGTGTTATAGTTCGAAAAATACATTGGTAATTTTAAGTTACTATTGGAATAACACACTCTCTCTCTCTCTCTCTCTCTCTCTCTCTCTCTCTCTCTCTCTCTCTCTCTCTCTCTCTCTCTCGTTTCAGCTCCTGTATTTCCCCGTAACAGATGTAGTGCAATCACATGTGATCAAGGTTGCACCCATTGATTCGGAATCAGTAGGCAGTAGACAAAGTTCATATGGGAACGGCAATAAAATGTTTTGCACGCCTTTTTAGCAGAATACCCATCACGGCGCTCATATTATCACTGTAAGAGTTGTGGAATCAATGTATATATTTTTACAAATCCATTTTCAAACTTTTTGGGAGGAAAATTCGACACATTGTTATAAACTGAGGACATGCATATCAGCAAACACTGGCCTCTACAAGTAGGTTTTTGATCTTAAATGGTTATTACAGTTAACCCTCTGAAATCGAGCGGCCGCGTTTCCGGCCAGGAACATGATCCGTCATAACGTCATTATACAGGATGGCTGTTCAGTAAATGTGTGGGGTAGACCAATCAATATTTTCAACGTGCAGCTCTGAGGCTGCACGTTGAAAATATTGATCAGTCTACCCCAAATAATGAATGTGGACTCTTCTAATTGCTGCCATTGAACTTGCATGGAAGATACCACCAGAGTCAGGGCTGCACGTTGAAAATATTGATAGGTCTACCCCAAATAATGAATATGGACTCTTCTAATTGCTGCCATTGAACTAGCATGGAAGATACCACCAGGATTCAAAGGGTTAAAAATCTATTTTTCTTCAAAAAATTGGCAGCCATCTCATAATATGCCATCTAAAAGAATTTGTAGTTACGAATTGGAGGAACAGTCATTTTCATTTTCTTTTAAATACCTTAAAGTTTTGAAAAATGCATTCAAACATATGTGAAGTCGAAACGCTCACGGATCCGCGCTGTCTTTACTCCACTGTTAGATCGTAAATTGATAAATGTGGGTTGGCGCTTCCTGAAGTATTGTTGCTGGTAGTGATGTGACGAATTTAGAGTTATCTTTCTTGGATCGGAAAACAAGATCACAAATGAAAATGCCATCAATGAACCCTTCACCCAATGTAGCGGCGCATAACCGACTAGCATTCTGCCTTTTAACTTTGGGCTCTGTGAGTCTCAAAAGTCTCTTAAGTACAACGGCAACTCGTCTACATTGACATATCCATCAAAAAGCGGGATTTTCAGAACGGAATTAAAGTAGAAAATGGAACACGGGGACAATATACTACCAACGCACACCGAAAACTAGGGCGAAGGGGTGGGGTTTTGTGCTTTTTGGAGCTTTCTAGCGTCTGTGGCGTCTTAAGTTTGTCTGGCAGCCTGTTCAAAAGAAAGGGACTCGCTACGGAAAACACAGGGTCGCCTGCCGTTGCGAGGCTGCCTGGCTTGTATGATAGGTAGTTCGAAGTTGTTGAACGGAGGAATCGATATGGTAAATACCTTTGTACCAGACTACACAGATAATCAGGAGCTATAGCATTCGGGGCTTTGAAAGTCAGAAGGAGCGTCTTATACTCTATCCTTTCTTCAACTGGCAGCCAGTATAGATGAGAGCGGGGGGGGGGGGGGGGTAATATGGCATAGACTATCAGAAAAGTGTTCGATGGGCCTTTTCCAGCATCACGCTATAAAACAATTATTACATCAGCAAGAACAAAGATATATAAGATATCTTATGAATCGCGACTTCGTATGAAATTTTAATAAAATAGAACGAGGTTCAGAAATGTTATGTCAAATCGTGACGAATTTGTGACTGTTTTTATCACATAATGTAATTTAATCTTTTACCTGACATTACGACAAAACTGGGCTGAGCTATATATAAAAATGACAGAACAAATTTTATTATTTTTTTCACCTTTTGCCTTCAAAACATAGCTTATGGCCTCTCATTGGAACGAGCTCGCCGAGCTCGTTTTATGGGGTGTCATAAACTATGTTTCCGGGGCAAAAAATGAAAATGTTTAGTTTTTCAGGAAATGTTGTTTTTTTAATTGTTGTCTGTTATTTGTATTAGCTACATGTAAGCGAAAGACTATCGAAAAAATTGCGGAAAGATAGAAATCGTATCCCCATTGTGAAGATACAGAAATTTGCGCTTTCACGGTATCAATCAAAATGGCTGCTTTCAAAGCATCACTTCAAGGTGAATACGAGTCAAATTATCACTGGCAATTATCAATTTGTTCTAAAAACGTATAATGAAAAGAAAGAAACTCTGGTGTTTTTGAGTGAATACCGATCAGTTCCATCAATAATTCAACGCGCATTCATCTTTAATTAATGCATGAAACCCGCCAGCTGAATCAGATCGAAAGACACTACCTGTTCCGAGTATCGATCAAATCACTTCCACGTATTTACTTTCATGCATCAATGCAAGGTTGAAAGAGTGGAATTATCGATAGGGATGATCGGATTCTTATAAAAAGCGTATAATAAAAAGAAAATCTAGTGTTTTCGAGTGGATACCGAAAATTATCTCACTCGTCACAGTGATCGATACGAATGGTTATTTTCGCTCGCGCAAGCGTTCACGAAAAATTAAGATTTGTCTCGGTCTCTCATGAGATAATTTTCGATATCTGCTCAAAAACTCTAGATATCCTCTATACATAAAAATCAGATCACTGCTCGGATTTGAGTACGATTTTTCTGCTCGAGTGGAGCGCTCAGAGGATTATTTCACGAGGGGTTAGCTAAGTAAACTTATCCGCGAGGACCGCGAGAGGATAAATTCGTACACGAATCCGAGCCGTGAACGTTTGTAATTATTTTATTTTTTCCTTATTGTTTTCTCCAAACTACCCTATTACTCCCACAAATTTCAGCGAGTGGGAGTAGAAATACGATTTGTTTGGGGGAAAAGGAACGAATGAAAATAAAATAAATGTTGTGAACGATATATCCCAAGTGAGCTGTTTCATAGTGACTATGCGACAAATCGTATTTCAAGTTGTTGGGTTTTTTTAAAAATCTGTCCAGGCTAGTTTAGAGAGGAAACAATCAAACTAGTGGGTGTATGAAGAAAAATTCAAGAGAGGAGCAAATAGGACAAAGGTTACAAGTGGGGTCCACATCTTTGACCAATTCAGTTCTTTTCCGAGTTATAACTTTTAGCAGGAAAGAGAAATTATCCAGGCCCCCTTCCAATAGGAGCCCAAATGTTAATATAGTGCAATATGAGGAATAGTCTTTTAAAAACTTCTGCAGATCCACCAGGCAGAATCTTTGATATTCGGTTTGCAGTATCCTTACGGAGGCCAGATATAAGTTTGTACAAATCAAGTCCCTGTGTCCACCTTCAAATGAGCCCAAATTTTAACTTGGTGCAATACGGTGAACATTCTTTAAACATCGTCTTCATGTCCACCTGTCGGAATCGTTTGATATTTGGTATAGAGTGTCCTTATGGGGATCACCTTGCAAACGCCTCACAGCGTACTTTCGTGCCACGTCAAGCAGTGGATCGTTTTTCATCTAATGTACGAAAAGAAAATATATCTATTTGTGTGTGCGCATGCATCAGTTCGGTCACGGTTCGGCTATCCTTTGGTTTGAAAGATAGATGAAGTTGAAGCAGAAGAGACTGGAGGAACAATTCCTTGGCGGAATGTTGTGTATCACATAATTATTACCAAATACCTTATTACGAAAATTCATTCACAACATGCTCAAGCCGGAAAATAAGCAGACTTTCTTCTGCAAATTGAGGTCCCCAGAGGGTGAATTTAGTGATGCTACCCTGCACAGCAGGGTAGCATCACTACATTTACCCTCTGTGAACCTCAACCTGAATCAGGCTCTCAAAACTAAACAGAAAGAGGTACCCAGAGGATAAACTGGCTGACTGCATGGAATAGCATCATCACATTCACCCTCTGGGGACCGCATTCTGCAAATGTCAGACTGCTTATTTTCAGGCCTGAACATGCTCAATTCGGGAATGACGTTCGATGTCAAAGTCGACGTCTTAAGGTTGTAAGTGAGTTGGGTTTGGAAAGACGAATTGAATTATTGTTCTCTTATATTTCATTAACTATTTACCGAAAACAAATAGCAGACGGCAATTGCAAAAAAAGACAACATTATCTGAATCACGAACGTTTTTCATGTTTTGCCTCGAAAACATAGCCCACAAGCTCCAAGAGTTCCACAGGGGAGAGGTGGCTTTGGCAAGGGGGCATATTCTATATTAGCAAGGCAAAAGTTGAAAAGATAATAAACTTTGTTTGGAGATTTTTGTGAATAGCGCTGGTCAGTTTTGTAGATGCCTAAAGTAAGAGGATAAACGTGATCAAATTAATCTCAAATTCGTTACGAGTTGACATGAACTTTCTGAACCTCGTTCACTGAAATCGATCTGGGCCGAGGTTTATCTCGGCTCAGATCGACTTTAGTGAACTCGGTACGGACATTTTATATGAAATAGTGACTCATTAGATCCTCAATGCAATTTATTTGAATTTGTAAAAAGGTTATCACAGTAGTGGCCTATTTATCCCATAAATGGCCGTTTATTTGAACAATAGAGGCCTTGGATAATTGTTTGCTTTATTCACCTAGTAGGGTGATAAATTTTCCCCATAGGTTTAACACTGAAAGAATTTATTCCCCAAGTAGCGACGGAATTGTTGACCTCTGGCTTCTAACACATCTGTCTAGCATAATTAATAGTTCGATTGTTGATTTCATTAAATCTTTGTGAAAGTTTTACACAACGCCAGTAGAAAACACCACCGACTGCTCATATAATAAAGTATTTTTGCAAGCTTAGCTCAAGTTTGTAGGGGAATTATTTTTAGACAGAAATGTATTACTGCGCCTTGTTTACTTTTGCCAATTTTGCTGGTCGAGCGAATTGGACCAATCTGCTCCTCACTTCTCGCTGTATTTTGTAGCGAATTATAGCACGATTTTGTCTCGACTGCCCTGCAGAAGATTTCTGGGATAAACAAAATAAACGTATAGTGTTTTTAAGTAAAAAAAATATTCCACTCGTAGAATTAAGAATGAAACCGACTCACCATAGGCTCGTCGGTTTCATTCTTAATCCTACTCGTAGAATAATTTTTTTACTTGAAAACACTATACGTTTATTCGATATATATTGACACATTCCTCCCGCGTTGTGTCCTTGGGCAAGGCACTTCACCCCGATTGGGGGCACGATGACGCTGTGTACTAAGGCGTACTGCACGTCGAAGGTGCGCATGTCTTCAACCAATCTAACCCTACCTGTGCCGCGGGGCAGAGTTCATGGTCGCGATGTTGAGGAGCTGGCAGCTGCTCGTCGTTGCGCGGTGGTTCTCTCCAGGTTCTCCGGCTCCCTCCGCCCGTAAAACTGTCACCGACATGATATGACCCTGGCTGTTAATGTGTCGTTAAACCCTCATAAACAAAAATTGACACATTTGAATACTCTGAGGTTCTAAAACTCAGTATCTATTCATGTAACATTATATCTGTGGGTAAAACATGTAGCGGTGATCAATGCATTCTTTCCCCCATCTAGTTCCACCGCTGCAGGTTTCAATACTGTTGATATATTTATTTGTGTTTAACGACACTTTCGACAGCCAGTGTCATCTCTTGTCGAACAGTTTTGCGGGTGAAGGAAGGAAGCTGGAGTATCCGGAAAAAACCCCGAGCAACTGTCAGACTCCCCAACGTACAGGGTTAGCATTGGTTGAAGACAACTGCACCATCGACGTGCAGTACGCCTTAGTACACCGCGCCCCAGGTCACAATACACATACGCATTTAAATGTTTAAAATATGGAGATTCCTTTGGTTGGTATCAACAGAATTATTCAATAGAATTTTTCTAATTAAATTGTCATTTTGTAGCGTTACGACTGACACTGATCCTTTGCTTTTAAAAGCTTTTAAACACGCATAACTTATAAATTTCCTGGATTCCATGTAATTCCCAGACAGCCACTTATTCAAAGACTGATTCAAAATGGCTCAATCAATGTCTGCATTCTAATTAGATGAGAGTTTGCATTTCAAAGGTTCACCGACGAGTTTTGTGAATTTTGGTTAAGTGGGCGGCTTGTATCGTTTGAAAGGATATTGAAAACAGTTAACGTCTTTTTTTATTCATTTGCTTGTACGCGACTTAAATAGGAACCTGTCGTCAATAACCCTTCCCAATTCCATGAAAACAATACCATTCATACATAAAATGAAGGTGAGAAGACCGAATCCTTTTGAGTATTGGTGACTGGGTCTGATTTTACCAGTTCCACAAAGCTTGTTTGCCACAGTAAACGAGCATTGCTTCACTTCCCGGTGTCGATTGGGGGGACTGACAATTGGAATTCAGTCAGTTTGAAAATTGTTCTGGCTGGAGCATGAAACTACATTGTGTTTTTGTTTTGCGGCTTACAGCTTTGATTATTTATGTTTTAGAAAATGAAGTTATTTCAAGTGGAAATGGAGTACTGGCAAAAAATGGTTTCAAGATTCTGCTCCCAGCCATAACCTTTACACTACCCCCATCTGTTCCAAAAAAAGAATGAAATGAAAAACAGTCACAAAGATTTAAATATAATTATAGTTGTTCATGCAACCACTTACATAATATACGGCCCGGATCATTCGTCTTACTGGTTATACCCCCAGTTTTCTAAAGAGGTGTGGTTTTCTAGGTTGCATCTGTTTATTAAAAGAACGCCGTAGGCGACATAAACTTACTATTTTCTACAAAATAAAAAATGGTCTTACACCGGATTACTTAACCAGGTTGGTTCCACGTACAGTCGTATTCACTCCGACATAACGAGCAGATTGATAACTTCTTCTGCAGAACTAATATACTACTCAAAGTTTGCTAAGCACCAAGTACATCCAACTACCTGTTGTACGTTTTAGTGGAAATATTGTGATGAAAAGTGTATATACTTTTTACTTAATTATATATTTAATGATTTAAGTACAGAAATTAAGATTTTATTTGTTTTTGGCATTATTTTTTAGCTTTTGAATACGATAACCATGGGAAATGGATAGTAAAAGAGGAAATTTTTCAATTTTCCAAAAAGTTGACGGAGCGAACTGGTATGGGTTCAGTATCGAGTATGAGACCCATTACTGTTAATTACAGCTTGACAATGCCTTCTCATGCTCCCAATCATGCTCCTGGTGGTCCTTTCTGGGATGTTGTTGCATTCTTGGACCAGCATGGCACCAAGCTCCTAGACACTTCTTGGCTGGACTGGACGGGCTGAAATTGCAAGCTGCAACTCATTCCAGACATGTTCGATTGGATTGAGGTCAGGGGATCTTGCATACGCTCAGACCCTCCCTCTGTCAGTACTCCCCGACAGCATGGGCAACATGAGGACAGGCATTATCGTCCATCAGAATGAATCCATCACCCATGGCACCTGCATACAGTCTGACGTGGACATCCTGGATCTCATCAATATACCGCTATGCAGTCAATGTACCAAGTTCAAGGACACAGAGTTCTGCATGTCCATCCCAGCTGATGCCGCCTCAGACCATTATTGACCCTCCACCATAGCGGTCATGCTCAGAATTTTGGCTGCATGGAATCGCTCTCCTGGTCTTCTCCATACCCTAGAACGCCTATCTGTGTGGTCTAGGCAGTACCTTGACTCATCTGTAAAAAGGACAGGTCGCCAGTCTTCTCTGGTCCATCCAACGTGGTCCATGACCCATTCATATCGTGTCTGGTGGTGGTTCTGGGACAGCGGAATGCGAATACATGGTCTTCTCGATCGGAGACCACATTCGTACAACCTTGGCCGGATAGTCTGCGTCGAAACATTTACCCCGGATGCTGAAGGTCACTGCGAAGCAGGGTTGCTGTAGCAAAGCGGTTCCTTCGAGCCTGAATGATCAAAAACCACTCTTCAGCTACAGATGTTACCCTGTCTCTGCCACCACCATGCCGTCTTACTGGTTTGCCATACTGCTGAAATCTTGTCCTATGCTCTGGTGATCACCGTATGGTGCACACCAAGGGCTTCACCAACCTGACGATGGGTAGACTCCTGCTCCACCATCCATACAGCCCGCCACATTTCTGCTTCAGACAAATGCATTCTTACATTTGCATTTGCCATATTCAATCATTAAATCACAAGGGTTTGTGTTGAAATGAAAATTGAATACCCTACACATGTCATGTACATGTAGACAGTACACGAAAACATCATGAAAATCAAGGGGTACATGCTTTCCATGACTGTCACGAAAAGTCTGCCTGTCACGAGAGCTAATGAAAACACTGGGGACCATCTCAATACATTCCTCAATCACATCCACCAAAGATATCGCAAATATGTCACAAGCAAATTTCACAATGATGTGTCAAATATTTGGTGCTTAGCAAACTTTGAGTGGTATATAGTTTCTTAATCCTTTGTTCCCTCAACCAAACGACTTTGGAACGAGCTTGGTTCTGAAATAATTGCTTCAGAGTCTGTTCAAATGTTCAAACGTTTCTTGAGACGAGAATATATAATCGTTCCAAACCTTTATGGTCTAGGGTACAGGGAAGGGCAAATTGCTCACGCAAAATTACGGCTTGGTTGTGGGGATCTAAATGCCCATAAGTATGATAGATTTATATTAGAAAATTCGCAGCGTCAATGTGGCTGTGGATATGAAAATACGGAACATTTTGTTTTTAATTGTCAATTAAATACAGCGTCAAGGATTGTTCTATTTAACACCCTTGGGAATCCTGAAATACCCGTTGTTACCGTGTTATATGGTGACCCTTTATTCTCTGACTTGCAGAATACTGGAATTTTCTCAGCTTTTCAGCAGAACATAACTACGACTCAACGGTTCAGTGAATCATTATATGATTACTTTGATAGGCTTTGTAGAATTTTCGGAGACCGTTACTCCGGCCTGCAAATTTCTTTAATACAAGCTGTAGTGACAACGGTTATAACAGTTGTTATGGTTCCTCACGACTGTAGCTACGGTCCTGTTTTCTTATCCGGAAATGCGATTTAGTAAAGGATTGCATCAAAGCTCTATGGTGCGTAAAGGCCACTGGTCAGGGGTAACCCAGGCCAGGTGTAATTTTGGGACCTGATCACTGCTTTTTCCCTTCTGCTCTGTCTACTTTCAATATTAATACAATGGAATCTTTTACCATGATGTTACCTCTTCCAATTCCGGTAAAGCTAATACAGCTAATACAATAGTAAGTGCTGTGATATGCAGCGATTTAATCACTTAAATGTTGTGTTTTGCCTCTCTACTGCACATACACCTGTTCTATTTTAATGTGACTGTATATTTGTGTATGGGGCGGCGTTTATATAGGCCATGCCTGTTCGCCAAACCACACTTCAGTTATGGAAATAAAATTTATTGTTTAAAAGAAAAAAAATATCATGGGGATACTGAAAAACCGAATCGAACCAAACCGACCCTACCGTTGAATACCGAAAACGTTTGAATTTTCATATTTTCATACATTCGATACTTATAAAGCCTTGTTGAGGCTTGATGGCAGTTGAAGGGTTCATTTTTATGAAAGAAGTGCAAGCCGAGAGGTCCCCGGTTCGAATCCCACCTGCGGCAACCGCGTTGTGTCCTTGGGCAAGACCCTTAATCCCAATTGCGTGAGGGCACAAAATGGAGGGCACGGTGGCGTTGTGTCCTTGGGCAAGACACATCACTCCCATTGCCCACGTTTGGGCACGGAGGCGTTGGGTACTAAGCCGTACTGGACGTCGATGTCTTCAACCAATGCTAACCCTGCTTGTGTGGACTTAGTACGTTGGGGAGTCTGACAGTTGTTCGCCGTTGATCAGTGGTTCTCTCCGGATACTCCGGCTTCCGCCACTTGTAAAACTGTCCGACCCTGGCTGTCGAAAGTGCCGGGGAACCCCAATAAATAAATAAACTATGAAAGAAGTGACTGATTTCTTTTTCAGATTTGTTAACAGTTAAAATTGAAATTGTCTTGAATTCCCATTAGACAACCACCTGCACATGTCCAGTTGCTTAGAAGTGATTTCTAGTCAAATCTTGGCTGCCTGAACAGGCAGCCAAGACTTGACAGGAAATCTCTGCTCGGGTGATTTATCTTTTTTCAGCAGGACCTCCTAAAGATGGCATGTAAATGGCGTATGTTCTCAGATCTCAAAAGTCTGAAATATGCTTTTGAAGATTAAGGTGTCTTTGGAAAAAGTCACAAAATACTGTAGGTATAATTTATGTTGGCAAAAGAATGCCAATGCTGAGCTCATTGTGAGTGGCATTTGTGGTGCTAAGGTAGAATGATACACGAACAACTTATTTTGTAATTTTCTCATGTGAAGTTCTCTTTGGCACTGCATACATCAGCAAATCTCAGTCAAGTCAGATACCTAATACCGAAATGAAACCACGGCATAACCCCATTAAAAACAAACAAAAAACTGATACCGAACCCAAAATTCCAATATCTCCCACCAAGTTGGAAAAATGCAATTTTTGTCTGCACGAGTCTTCACCTCAGCCAATATTGGTAAGATCTTCATGAACTTTTACATGGATGTCCAGGGCGGGGTAATGTTCTTTCAGACACATATCAAGTTGCGCTCTCTGAACCTTCCTGTCGGGAGTTATGTCCCCTTTTTGGTTGAGTAAACTAAAATGGTTGCCCATACGAGTCCATAACTCAGCTGATTGTAGTTAGATCTTCGTGAAATTGTACACAGATATCCAGCATGGAATGAATATTCAGACACATAAGTAACGCTCTCTGAACCCTTCCTTTAGGGAGTTATGTCCACTTTTATGTTGAGAAAACTACATTTTTTGCCTGTACGAGTATGCCCCTCAGCTAATACTGGTAAGATCTTAATGAAAGTTTATATGGATGTCCATCCGGACATGCTCTTGCAGACACATATCAAGTAACGCTCTCAGAACCTTCCATTCGGGAGTTATGTGCCCTTTTCTCTTGAGATAACTACAATCAATTTTTGCCTGTACGAGACCGTAACTCAGCTGATTGTGGTTATATCTTCATGAAATGTTACATGGATGTCCAGTATGGCATGAACATTCAGACACACACCAATTAATGCTATCCACCCCTTCCACCTTGGGGCAATGGCCCTTTCCCTGAGCGAAAAAGATCATTTCTGTTCATAGGAGTCTCTAACGCAACTAATGAGGGTCAGATCTCACTAGAAGTCTTACAAGGATGTCCAGTTTGACATGCCCTTTCAGACGTATCAAGTTTATGCCTTGCCTTCCCTTGACTTGGCTCCGGTCGGGGTATCGGGGTATAGCTGCACATCTGGTGAAATCTCTGGCCGGTCGTGGAATGATTGATAATGAAGTGTATAATACTGTGACCATAAGAACGCACAGAGAATTGCGAGCGGTTGACGACAGGGACACGATCCGGTGCAAACTCTCTGTTCGCCTACCTCCCAGAAACACTGTATAACCACACCTATTTAGAAAGAAACAGGAGACTATTGAATTTGAAGCTGTCAAGATTTCGCTGTCGAAGTCTCAACCCATTGTTCAAGATATCGCGTTCATATTCACAATACTGTATAGGAAGACTTAACCCTTTACCTAACGAATCGCCCGGATCACCCCGCGTAAATTGCAAATTCACCTGTTGAAAGAAATAATTTTTTCAAAATATTTCAACAAAACCATATGGTGTGACACCTCGTTGGAACGAGCTCATCGAGCTCGTTCCATTGAGGGGTCACATGATATGGTTTTGTTGAAATTTGTTTTACATTTTAAAAAATAGTAATTAAAATAATAAATTTTGATATTGTCTGCTTTGGGGAAAGGGTTAATAAATATAGTGATCCAACTCCACCATCATCCCTGACTTCCATCGTCATGAAAATCGACTTTCGGTAAAATTATCTCCCCTGAAATTATTAGCTGCGCGAGGAAGGTCCAATTAATAAGCATGTAATTATTGAGCGAACACCTACGTCATATGACATCAGTGGAAAATGAAGCCTAGTTTCATTTTGTTACTTTTAATAAACGAAAACAGAAGACAGCTCCCGGAGCTGTCTGGTGTTTTCGTTTATTAAAAGTAACAGAAGGAAACTTGGTTTTTATGGCTTTTGTGGCAAGCTAATTAAAACAAATAGTAGTTCGCAGAAAATCTGTCACTAAGAATATGTATCAGTATCACAACATTCAACACTAAGTGTCCACTTTGGCAAGTTTATTCTTCTCAGGAATAAAATTAGACCCCCCCCCCCCCCCCCCACACACACACACACACTTATATTTTTATGTAAATGGGAAGGACAGTGTCTGTATTATATGTCACGAGGAACACCCTGATGAAACAAACGAACAGGACAAAAAGTTGCATAATATCAAAAGATGGTGTAAACACATTTTTGAAAGGGTTTCAACAGAGAATAAAATAGTCAACAGGTCTCGAAAGATATGTACCAAGCTAGACGTTCTCCGCCTGAGGTGTTACTAGGCGCAGCTGTTTTGTTTATAGTGGAATCGTTCACCGCCATTCCTCGAAAGCAATCAGGCAGTAAAATTGACGTTATCAAGCAAGGGGCTGGTTTTTGGTTGTTGAGAAATTAATGATGCCAATAAGTAAGAACTAGGGGAATGAAGAGAAGAAAGAAGAGAGTGGGAGGCATGGTGGAGTGGTTTGAAGCAGAGTTTTGCATGATGCGAAATTAATTAATTACGGCAATCTGAAATGATTTGGTGGGCGAAGACAAGAAAGAAGAGAGATGTACAGAAAATTAGATGCAAACGAGATTCAGAGTCGTAAACGGGGATTCGTAGAAGAGAGGGAAGGGATAGTTCAGTTATCCGAAAGTTGCGGGCTCCCCATTAGGGAAGCCGAGTCGTTCGGATGGATCATCTGGGAGGCGAGGAAACTTCGGACTTTATGAAAAGAACGAGAAACAATAACATGGTCAGAAACCTGTCACAGATCTGAGAACATTTTGCAGTTATTTGTTTTGGTTAAATAAATAAAGAGGTTATTACTTGGTTAATTTCATATCAGCCAAGATATCAGCCCCCTGTAACTTCATATCGGCATGCGACCTTCGCTTGCAAGCTGATATGAAGTTACCTTGGGCTGATATCTCGGTCGATATGAAATTAACCAAGTAATAACCTCTAAACAGTGTGACTTGGAGACGGTACGTGAGTACGGGCAGTGTAATACTTCCCAAACATTGGTTAGGGAATGAGGCGATCGCCCAATTTAAATCCGCTATTGGCAAGGGGCTCAACCGCGATAATACTTTCATCATGCCTTTCCGAAGAAAAAATCAATAAGGACGCAAGGACAGATAAAATTGTTACTATTGTGAATAAGTATTTTCTATTACCCTAGAAACTCGATGTATCTTTGTCTCCGTTAGTGAAGGGTTGTATGCTACATTGTTGGAAGGAACTCACTGAGAACTTACCAACAAAGAATCACACAGAGCGAACTATTTTCGCCATTCCTGATGAATTTCAGGAAATTATATCCCCCTCAGTGTGGTAAATCGGCCAATGTATTTAACGTTAAGGGGTTTGGAATTTTAAGGTTCGCTTTAAATTTCAGAATGTTGGAAATGTTGAATCGACAGTGTGCCCTTCGTTTGGTAATCTGCAGACAAGGTCTTCAGGGGTGACAAATAAAAATGAAAGTGTCTTTTTTCAAATTTCTCCCAAATGTTTTCTTAAAATATGACTGGTGTCGCTTGTCCAAGCCCATTGTTAAAATGGGGAAAATGTGTATTCACACTTGTGGTTTAGTCTGTATGTTTTCCTTTATTTGTTTATTATTTTGCTTGTTTATGTTCTGTTGATTTTTCTTAATCGTATTAACCGCTTACGACTCACTCACACTCAGCCAATTATTAAATCTCACAAAACCGCCGTTTGTAATTTCTCAATATCAGGTGTTTTGAACTTATGGTCTGTTTCAAATTCATGCCATCATCATTTTCATTTTTATGAATTATGTTTTCTATGTCTTCGCTTGAATACAACTGTATGGTATATTTCCCTGAGAAAATACAGTACAGCCGCCGTGGAATGGTCAGCATCTAAGATGTTGTCAGTGTTGCACACACTAAAAACTAAAGTGTTAAAGCTGACACTTTCAAGGTGTTAAACCCATTCTTACTCTTAGGGTTTGATTTTAACACTCAAAGTGCAATGCTTTAAGCACTAAGACATTACAATCGTCAGACATTTGAAACTTGAATGGATGGCACTTCCCATGTGTCTAGCATTGGTGGTTCTTCCAGAATTGTCTATAATTTGATTTGCGCTTGGTGGGTACATAATTAAAAGGACACAACGCAGATGACGCGGATCAGGCTCGAAAGTTCGAGCCTGATCCGCGTCATCTGCGTTGTTTCCTTTTAAACGTCGCGACATTACACTTGTCAAGAGGTATTATTGTAACACATGTCAAGTTCTGGGATATCTACACTTGAACAAAGTGCAAGTTCAGCACTTAGTAAGTGTTAAATACAGCACTTCAAGTGTAGTTTTTAACACTTTAGTTTTTAGCGTGTACAGTCCAGCCGCCGTGGAATGGTCAACATCTACAAGTTGTCAGTGTTGCACGCGGGCGCTTTTCTCAATCAATAATCAGTAATTTTCAGCAAATATTCAAAAAAGAAGCAACGGGTCATACCCGGTGCTTTATTCATTGACAATTTGATGGAGATTCCAATGTTTTATATCGGTGTGTCACTGTTAACAGGTTGAGTGTTAATAGCCACTGTCAGAGCTTTGAAAGAAATGAGGGTACCAGAGCAAAAGCCAACATTTTCCTTGCTCATGTTTTCTGTCAAATGCAAATAATATTTTGTTTATATAAGTTTGTTCCTTTACAAATTATTGGAGAGTGTCCGTGGACACTCTTGAATAATTTGTCATGAAACAAATTTTGAATAACAAATGTAGACCACCAAAAATAATCTAACCCTCAACCAGTTAATGTCATAAAAAATTCTATATTATTTGACATGTTTTACATTTGTCATTGAAATATTTTGACACAAACGTCAATATGGTTTTAGTTCTTTAGCTTTTGGTGTAAAAGCATTTGGGTCGTTTAGTCAATAGCGCACCTTTCCAATAGGTATTAATGGATCGAAGTTTTCATTTGTATTCGACCTGCCACTCCCTCCACCCCACCCCCACGACTCTACTTTTGCCGGTTTAGGAAGTTGGAAAGTCTGACAGTTGCTCGCCACTGCTCGATTGTTCTCCGTCTTCCTCCACACGTAAAATTGTCTCAACACGATATGACTCTGGCTGTTGAAATAAACAAACTGGTAGCGTGCAAAATATGGCGGCCATTCCATTTCACATTCAGACATCCCCGGGTATTTTCCTGATATGGACTTCACAAGTGGCGGATATGCGCCATGTTCTCAGTTCTCAGACTATCGGAGGTATGAGCCCCGTAACGGGATATGCCCTAGACCCAACCCAGCCTAAAATTTATCTCGTCGTCCTTTGTTACAACTGAAAGGCTTCTGAGGTGAAGTTTTCTTTCCATTCGGGCGGTGATTCTCAAATCACAAGAAGAGCATAATAAACGAAAGCAGTGTTTCATCTGATGGACCTAACAATTCAACACGGAGGCTAATTAGGTGAAAATTTGCATGAATATCTTGTTTTCTCCACACAACACGGGTTATTGGCGGAGACAAAAATATAGTCCAAACTTGGACCCAAAGGCCGTAATATAGTTTTTGGGTGCCGTACGTCGTGTGTTCACAGACGTACCGGACCGAATAAATATATTATGGCCTTTGCATCCAACTTTGGAATAACAAGCGAATAGAGAAATGCTTGGAGATGCGACAAAAATTTTAATATTTTGCACGTTATTACACGTAATGTAATTCCGGGTCAATAAACTTCAATGCGGCAAGAAATCAAATAAATGGAAAAATTCTAATGTTTAGCTCTTACATGATTGTGACACTTGTCGATAGGCGATTTTATTTTATCAATAGTTTGTGGGTTTCTATACAATGCTTTTTATCTGTAATTTAATCTTTTGCCTACCGGCAATTTTCCATCGATCGGAATATACTGAGATTTTTTTTTTAATCTTGCTACCAACAAGTATTGTTTTTGTATTCTCATATTTTTATGTTCGCAGTCGGGGAGAGCGGTGGCTCAGTGGTAGACTGTTGGACTTCTATGCTAGAGGTCCCGAGTTCGACCCCCCGTCGGAACTACCCGCATTGTGTCCTTGGGCAAGGCACTTTATCCCGGTTGCCTACATGGGGACACGATGACGTCGTGTAAAAAGGCGTACTGCACGTCGATGGTGCACATGTCTTCAACCGCTGTAACCCTGCTTGAAAAGAGTTAGAATGTTGAGGAGCTGACAGTTGGTCGTCGTTGCTCGGTGGTTCTGTCCGGATACTCCGGCTTCCTCCGCCCGTAAAACTATTATGGTCACGATTAGCCATTGTGCATAAGTATGTGACCTTAAACCCCAATAAATAAATACATAAATATAAATAAATGCGCAGTCATCAAGTCATCCGACAAAGTTGGATTACTTATTGCTAAAAATATGGTACCGACCAGTGAAATTATCAGCAGTTATGACCGGTGACGTTAGTGATGTTGACGTACTTTTTCGATTTACCGTCATTTTAGGTTTTGACGTCACTTCAAATGTTTGGCTTTCTGAAGACATTTTCCCTTTAAAAAGCCGCCTTTCTAACATATATAGCTCTCTATCAATAATACATGCAGCTATGAAATTTCGTACATTATAACCTTCATTATGTCTCTATTAAATGCAGTTGTCGCGATTTCATAGATCAAACTTTACACAATATAACGTCAGACTGACGTCTTTTTCATTAACGCCCAATTACCACCATTCAGTTTTCCTTCCAAACGGTATTGAAATATACTCGCCAATAAAAACCCTATCTAAAGATGCATTCACTATTTAGCCGACAAAAAATTCGTCTGGTTTTGCCATTACGGTGGCGTTTGGATGTCAACGTCGGAAAAATTAAAAACGTTCGTCCGATTTACATGAAATTTTATGTTGTAGAGCTCATAAATTAAAAAGAAAGCTGTTTTCGGGATTTTTTAATTTAATGTGTTTTTTTTTGACGTTTTTACGCCACTTAATGTTTTTACACCCCTACCATCTAGTGACACGCCTATCGCAATATGTGGTAACATTTCCCACTAAAATATATTACATACACTCCCATTAATAACCACAGGGTGGCCGTCGGTCATGTATATGGTAATGGACGCATTACAGAGATAGTTATGACATCAACTGTTACAAAATGCGAAAAACGCTACCCCCTTCCTCATTAGTGATGGGACTACCTCTATATTTGGTAAAATGTACCACTATACAGACAGAACGGCATTCGCGTTCGAACTGTCATTTTTTACTGCACGAGATCGATTTTGGCGGTGGGATAATATTGAACGAGAAGCCGAAGGCTTCAAGTTCAATATTATCCCTGCGCCAAAATCGATCGAGTGTTGTAAAAAATGACAGTTCGAACGCGTATGCTGTTCTGTATTTATTGCATGGCAACTGGTTACTAAATAATTATTAAAATCACAAATTACTGCCAAAAATAACAAAACCGTAATATAGTTAAATAGTTAAATAGTCCGCGCACGTGATCGGTATTGTTCAAGGACAATACAAACAAATTTATTGTTCACTTCGGTTTAGGCAGAAAAAACGTGTATTATATGAAAATAAAAGCATAGGCGTGCAATGAAATATATTATCTGCAGCTCAGTTAATAACAGGAAGATGACCACATCGCATTTATATGCCCATGAAAGTAACACAGGTAATGCTATGACGTCAAATGCAATGGAGGTGCGAAAAGCGACACATCCCTTTTTTAATCAGTCACGATTTAGGGTACCTCTCCTTCTCTAGTTCTGATGATATTTGGCACACTTATAAACATCTGTCTCTTGTTCTCATGTCTGCTGTTGATGTTTGATTTTATGCCTTTGCCCGAAACAGCGCCCATTTTATGGGTTTTTCTTAAACTTTTAATTGCAACGCCTGAATCAAGCATCCCACTTTCAAATTTTTAAATCCTATTTCTGACAAAAGCTATATCTAAAAATTTTGTAGCGACCGGGAAATTCTCAACGGTTATGACCGATTTTTTGGCTGACGTTACTGACGTCGACGTTGCCCAAAACTAAATGGAGGCCAATTTTCATAAATCTTTAGTATAGCTCCAAAATGTAAGAGAAATATGCTTTTTAGGTTTAACCCGGAGGTCCATTGGCTGAAACTTTGCTTGTGCTGGTTATGCTTTGCAACAAATTTGCAATTATTGCTTGGGTGGAATCTCCACTCTGCGGGTGATTTAGTGATATTACACTCTCCACGTACTGTACATGCAACTCAGTTAATAATTGGAAAGTGGCCTCATCGCATTTATATGAGCATGGAAGCAACAAGGGTGATACTATGACGCTATGACGTCAAAATGCAATGGAGGTGTGAAAAGCGACACCGCCCTCCGGTTCACCCACCGCCTTACATTGATATGTGCTGACACATGTGCCACAATAATGTATTACATATACCCACATTAAAAATTAAAAGGTAGCCTCGTCGCATTTATATGGCCATGGACGCCGCATACAGATCCTTATGGCAGCAAATGTGACAAAAAATGCGAAAACCGCTACACCCACCCCCTTAGTCACAGTCCTACCTCTATATCTGGTAACATGTGCCACTATAACATAAAATGTTGAATTATGTGATAAAACAGTATATCAAATTCATTACGATTTGGTCGGGGGATGTATATTATGATCCCCGATGAGTCTGGAGGTGGGATGAGGAAACCTCACCCGAGGGGTAAGATATTTTGAACCAGACCCGAGGCTTGCCGAGGGTCTGGTTCAAATATCTTGCCCCGAGGGTGAGATTTCCCCATTCCCACCTTCAGACTCATCGAGGATGATATTTCTCCCCCCCCCCCCCCACCATGTAGTGATTACGTTAGCCAGAGGTAATCGGGAGTCACGTGCTGATTCAATCAACTCATTTTGTATTCGTTGTTTTGAGAAACTGATGACACCATCGGAAAGAGCATGCACAAGTTATGTTTATACCAAAGGTATATACCACGAAATCGATTAAGAACGGTGGCAGCTTGAGGGTTGAAGAGTTTTAGAGCATCGAACTTTGATCACACTGTATTCCGATGACGTCAATATGAATTTGTTGGTAGCAAGAAACTGATACGATATGCATAACGTCATAATAACGTCATAAATGTATAACGCCACGTGGGTGGGGTGGGATTATTATAACCCCTGATGGGTACGGGTGTGGGATGGGAAAATTTCACCCGATGGCAAGATATTTGGGCCAGACACGAGGCTTGCCGAATGTCTGGACCAAATATCTTGTCCCAAGGGTGAGATTTTCCCATCCCACACCCGCACGCATCAGGGATTATTCCCCCCCTCCCCCACCATACAGCGGTAACGTTAGCCAGAGGTAATCGGCAAGAGCATGCAAAAGTTATGTATATACCGAAGGTATATACCACGAAATCAATTAGGAACGGTGGCATCTTGGGGTTTAAAGAGTTTTAGAGCATCAAACTTTGATCACACGGCGTTCTGATGACGTCAATATGAATTAGTTGGTAGCAAAAAAACTGATACGATATGCATAACGTCATAATAACGTTATAAATGTATAACGTCACGTGGGTGGGGTGGGATACATCTGTCTCTCCCTGCTATCTCACCCTGGACAGACGTATGTTACACATGCAGTGGGGGAGAAACATCTGTCTCTCCCTGTTATCTCATCCGGGACACACGTATGTTACACATGCAGTGGGGGGGGGGGGGGGGGGAGAGAAAAAAAAGTCTACTGGACACGGAAGAAAAAACTTCGGTTTAAAATAATCTAACAACTGATCCACGCGCTCCTTTGATATTACGTTGCGCTCAAGCCTCTTCACTGCAGAGTTGGGGGGGGGGGTGTTTTGGTTTTTTTTGTTTTTTGTTTCTTTGGTGTTTTTTTGTTTTGTTTTTTTTTTTATTAGGGCGGGGTCGCTTCCAGTTTGGGCTGCAAATTGGGAAAACGAACCACAAGACCCGGCTAAAGCTGGCCAAATGGTTTGAGTATGTTTTGTGAATAAACTGATCAAACAATTTTACTGACGGACGAGTCAATTAGGCTGACAATGTGACAATAAGAACACAAAATAGATAAGGTGAACTTTGTTTATTTGTTACCTTAATTTATGGGTTTTTTTTTCTAACTCAGTGGGCTTAGCAACTGATCCCCTGGAACTCTCAAGAATGCTCAAAGGGTTGTTACACTGAATTCGTTGGAGACTTTTACACACAGGGCTTCTTGCGGTGGTGGTGTTGTGTTATATAAAGTATTTAGGATATTTTTCACGTCAAGCAGCCTGAAGTGTTATATACTATATGCTGTTAACCCTTTACCTAACACGAAAGGTAGACGACACTTGCAAATAAAATTCTTGAATAACTAATTTTTTCAATTTTTGCGTCAAAAACATAGCTTATGACTCCTCACTGGAACGAGCTCGTTCCAATGAGGGATCATAAGCTATGTTTTTGAGACAAAAAGTGAAAATAATAATGAAAATTTGATGGTGGTTTTTGTGAATAGAGGTGACCAGTTTGGGCCGTTACGTTTGGTAAAGGGTTAACACATAGAAAAACTGAACCGAAGCCGAGCTTTTTCTAAAACCCAAACCCAAACTGAAAAATCAATACCCCCACCCCCACCCACCCCACCCCAGCTCCACTGCTTACCACAAATTTTCGTGATTCGATTTGCTATATGGAAATTCGGATATCGAAAGATTTTCTTTAACAGATCCAACGTTCGCGTAAATTTGGTTTCACGAAACCTTCCCGAGAACGGAACAAAAGTTCGCAAATTTGGTTTCTTGCATTGAGATATACTAACCTTCAATATTAATTTCTTTTAACAAGTATCGTTTTTATCTATTTTGGTAGAATGGCATCAGTAGTTATTTGGTACATAGTTTATAACCCCCCAATGGAACGGCCGTGGTGTGCTCTTTCCAGTGAAAAGGTCATAAGCCGTTTTGAGGCAAAAATGATTTTTTGTAGTCATAAGTCTGTGTGAAACACACAGACTATTGTTTTTGTTCGGTTTCTTTTTTAACTTTTTTAACATTTTCTTAATCTCCTGTCTTCTGTCTTCTGAGCACGTCCTTGTCAGAGCAATAACTGGAAAACAAATCGTTCTATCTCGCTGATTTTTTGGATTATTAACAGACAGTTACAAGATCTCGGCATCCTATGTTTTTCAGGTCGCTAGACCCCTTGAGTATGGCCCAGTCGGCCACAGGGTTTTCACAGCCTCTACTTTCCTGAAACAGTAAATTATCCCCAAGCAATACTCTTTTTACTTTCCCGCGTTTCAGAGAAGAGCGGGAATGTTTTGTCTGGACGTTTCATGCATATTCATTGAGGGCGGGGTTGGCATATTCTCCAACCAATAAAATGGAATTTTTATGATGTCATTGTCCATCAGAGGGATTTTGTATGTGTGAAAAATCATTTCTAGCCTGCTCAACGTCGGCTTCACTTTCAATTATTTTTCTAGTTTGTGCCATATGGCACAATGCTTTTATATATAAAATAAATAAGTAAATAATCACAAGCCCAAGTGATTAAGCCTTAGATGGTGTTGGCATTGCTTTTGGGTACAGGTTTCTAGAGTTTTGTAAGAAAAGAACAATATGATCTTTTTTATCTCTAGTTTTTCCTGGGCGGCCAGGGTCATTGGGCATAGTTTTTTTCTTTGAAGTTTGTGTATTCGAAAAGTATTTGATCTTTGTAAAATTTAGTTAATCATCAAAGTGATTGTAAGGATGCAATAACCATTTATTTTAAAATCATTAAAATTAGAGGCCGTTCACCAGGCTAGAGAGCACATTTGCTGTTGTGTTTTTGGATTAGTTCAGACGTTATATTTATTCAGACTGTAGACAATGTAAACAATCAGATTACATTAGTAGAGTTACCTGTCAATAAATGTTATCTTGCTATTTTAATCAGATGTCAGTTCTCCAAACCAAGTTGAGAAAACACTTTGCTTTGCAAGCAGGGACCGACCTGGGCATGCGCCAGTGCGTATTTGGCTCTGAAACATCAGGACCTGGCTCTTAAATCTCAGAAATAGGCTTCTCAGTTGGCGCGTAACTTCTCAGATCATATTTTGATATTCTTTCGATGGATAATCGAGAGAGACTCTCACATGTATTATATATATGATTATCATTTATCATTGTTGTAGAGTGCTTAAGTTAATACTTCAAGTCTTAATTACCAAGCATTAATCTTCACTGTGGTTTCTGATCAAGTCTTGGCTGCCTAAATAGGCAGCCAAGACTTGATCAGAAACCACAGTGAAGATTAATGTTTGCTATAGTGTACTAAATGAAAATGATGAGAGCTATTACATACTTGCAGTGTGTGTTACAAACAACAGTGTGACTCCGTAAATTGAAATCTGGCGCATGAATTGAAAAAATAGGCTCCGAGGCTAGAGCGTATTTTAAATAGTCCTGATCGGTCCCTGGCAAGGAAATAAATATAAATTATTCAGTCTAATACTTTTAGTCCTCTCAAGACTTCAATAAGTGGCAAAGACAAAAATCTTCATTTCTGATTCGTTGTTCGAACCCTTTGAATACTGTGCACATATGTGTTTTTTCTGGTTTCTTGGAAAAATTCATCTGATTACTGTATGAATACCTTTAAATACTGTTAACGAAACCCTATTTCTGATTTCTTTAAAAATATTTCACCCCACCCCCCCCCCCCCCCCCAAAAAAAAAAAATAAGCCTCCAGAAATTCTCTTTCTATTTTGTTTATTTCTGATGCTTTAACCTCCTTTACACAGACTTGAATTTACTGGATGCAATAAATTCTGATTCTCAAGTTGAAGAATGTTTTTGAAATGTCTGGTTTTCGATTTGCGAAAGGGTTAACATGTGACCAACGTGCGCTCATTAAGCACAGACAGATTAATTTGTATTCCATCGATGTTTTGCACGAATTAGTGAAATTCGTTATGTCTTTTCACTTCTGGTGATATTGTCCAGAAACTTTTGTTCTGGCCAAGTTCTTGTTGACGCATTTGTTGTGCGATATTGAACAACTCGTTTATCGACTTTCTGGCTTTAGAATAAGCGCCATTAAGACTGGTGAGATAACAACGCGGAGACGTGTGAAAGAACATGCAATTAAGCACGGACGCTCGTGTCGTTAAATTTTCTGAATGGGTTGCAGTTTTCGATTTTTGTTAAACAGAGAAACATTTGAGAAGAGATTGTTTGCCCTCGCCAATCCAAGAGACATTGCTCCCCCGCTTCTCGGTAGTTCTCTCCAGATACCCAGGCTTCATCTACCCGTACAAGTGTCCGACACGATGTGACACTGGTTGTTGAAAGTGTCATTTAACCCTTTACCTAACATGAAAAGCAGACGACACTTGCAAACAAAATTCTTGAATAACTATTTTTTTCATTTTTTGTCTCAAAAAGATAGGTTATGACCCCTCATTGGAACGAGCTCGGCGAGCTCGTTCCAACGAGGGGTCATAACCTATGTTTTAGAGATAAGAAATGAAAAAATAATCAAATTAATTAGCGATTTTTGAGAATAGCGCTGGCCGGATTTGGCCATGACGTTGGGTAAAGGGTATTTATTTATTTATTTATTTATTTATTTATTTATTTATTTATTTATTTATTTATTTATTTATTTATTTATTTATTTATGTTGAATGTCACATATTTATGCACAATGGCTAATCATGACCGTGACAGTATTACGGGTGGAGGAAGCCGGAGTACCCGGAGAGAACCACCGAGCAACGACGAGCAGCTGCCAGCTCCCCAACATCGTAACTCCGCACTGCAGCACAGGCAGGGTTAGTTAGGTTGAAGACATGCGTACCATCGACATGCAGTACGCCTTAGTATACGGCGTCATCGTGCCCCCACGCGGGCAATGGAGATGAAGTTTCTTGCCCAAGGACACAACGCGGTTGCCGCAGGTGGGATTCGAACGGGTAAAGGGTAAACTTCAGTATACGAACAAACATGTGTACTGGATTGAAAAGGCAAATCGTCGAGGAACCACACTCGCAAGTAAATTTAGATACCTCACCAGACATAATTCTATTTTATCTCTCAGTATTCAAATGCTCGGTGTGGAGTGAGGCGATTATGGCTTGATAACGGAACCCAGACTCGACCCGGTGGCCTATGTATTACATGCCACCGCTCAAATTTGCTTCAGGCGCCTAAGGAATATTCAGCTGGTGAAGAGGCCCTGGTACGAATCTGAACGAAGTATTTTGCATTCTGTCCCTGAGCAAGACGTTCATTCCTATGCACTATTTCAAGTGGAAAAGCACAATCTAAGTCCAAATAGTTTGCTACGGGCTATACGGCGTCGAGCATTATGAAGTATGGCTGTTCTGTATGCAGTGTTCACGCTGATGGGTGCCAATTGCACTAAAATATTTCGTTTGCCGCCAAAAATGAACCATTTGACACTGAAATTGGCACTAAACATATACTTTTGGTATTCTCAAAGGCTTTGTAGGTTACTATTTCCGTGCGTCGTTTTCGCTCAAATCGCCGTCTGACGACACAGGCTAGACAGAATTCACGCATGTCAAGTAATTTATAGGTAACAACCAGGCTTAATGACTGTTCTTTGTTAATTGTTTATCCATTTAATCCGATTCTTACCAGCACTCTTCTTTGTTACTTATTTTTTTTATCTTGCTTAATGTTTTTTTATTATCATTCTGAAAGATAATAAATTATTTGCTACTAGTTTATTTGGAGTGAATAAACAGTGAGTAAATAATGTTAATAATAGCTTATTACTTTTTATCTATATATTTTAGTATTTATGGGTTTTTTTTTTGCAACTAAAATACTTAAAGGACCTAGGTAAGACTAAAGTAAGATACCGTATTTTGAGTGAAACAAGGGGCCATCTGCAATGCATTAGCTTTGCAGATGGCACCTTGTTGCACTCAAGGGACGATACATGGTTAATTTCTTCTCATTTACTCTCAGATTCCATTTGGTACTAAAATCTTTCATTTGGCACCAAACAATCATTTGGCACCACACAAAAATTGCACTTCGTCCCAAAACATTTCGGACCAGCGTGAATCCTGTCTCTATGTTATAAGCACTTATAAGGAAATAAGCAAACTAAATCAGATGCTACAATACTAGTATGAATATTTATAAATTTCTATCGATCTCAAGGAATTAAAATTGTTGTCACATTACTAGCAGATTTGGTTTCCTGTAGAAACGCTTGAGTACCAAGCGGAATAATTGCAGTTTTGTTACGTTGAACAGCGGAAATGTTACTTATCCAATACGTCACGGGTCAGTGCATATCACGTTTAGATCGGTCTGTTCATCAGATAACAGACCACTGAGGGCTGTTGGTTACGAATGAGTTGATGTCATGAAACCAGTCGATAATAGGCCCTCTAATTGCGAAGCAGAATACAAATTTTCAGGTTTGTTCAGTGTACGCAGTCTCGTATGAAGTGCAGGTACATATTCCCGTGGCAAACCTTTTTACCCAGTAGTGCTTTCCCGAGAAAATGCGGGGAGACGTCGTTCCCACACTTTGGTTAAGTGGGAACATCGTTCCCGAACAATTTTTTCAACACCTGGAATGGCTTGATCGTTTACAAATACCCAGTCCTAACTATGTTAAAAACAACTAAAACATTTTAGCGAACTAGCCCGGCGAGCAGCTTAGACCACCCGACGAATAATTTATTTATTGCTTTTGTTCATCACTTTCATTTCTGGCTTTGTTATTTTTTCATATAATACACATAATACATAATTTGTTTAAGCAAACATGATAGTAATTCAATACATTTTTCTACCCTTCGTTGACGTAAAGCGCCACCCAGGGAAAACTAGAGGTAAAAAACTTTTTCATGAAGTAAAAAAATACTCTAGAAACCTGTGTCCAATAGTAAATGCGAGTTACATCTCAGGGAAGTTACTTAACTTGGAATATATATTGGAATTACACAATGTGATCGTGAACTTAAAACACGAGTGATCTCGAACATGGCGCTGGCTAGAATTGAGAATACAACCTTTCCCGCTTTATTCTATAAATATCCCCCATACACTCTATATAACTATTGGCTGCGCCAATAATTTGCATACCGCGTCACTACTCTTATTTTTCTAATTGGCCAATACTCCCACCTCTCCACACGTGACTACATCCATTTTTTCCAATGGTCCCCTCAACACCGAACAAATACTTTTCTTACAACTTTTAGTTCTGACACACACCGTCAAGACATATATTTTCATCTATTCTCCGAAACGATGAAAATTAATAATACAGCGATCAATCAATCGTCTTGCTAGTAGCACTCAACCCATTTTAGCTGTGTGTAACTCGAGCAGCTGCGGCTAGACATCAATGTGACTGCCCACCCCACTCCATCCCCCACCATCTCTGCGTGCTGAGCAGCTCCGCAGGAGGCAGACCAGCCCATCCTTAATTTCGGCAAGAATCAACATCTTTAACGTACATATTTCGAAAGGTTTTTCGATTAGAATTCTAATATATTATAAAATATAATTCTATAAATATCCAACTCTCTGAACGATACTATAGAAACCCAAAGTTATACAGTTATAGTACTATCTTTTGAAGACACAAAATCGTTTTCCTTAACCCTTTACCTAACATGAAAAGCAGACGACACTTGCAAACAAAATTCTTGAATAACTAATTTTTTATTTTTTTGTCTCAAAAACATAGGTTATGACCCGTCATTGGAACGAGCTCAACGAGGTCGTTCCAAAGAGGGGTCATTACCTATCTTTTTGAGACAAAAAATGAAAATATAATGAAAATTAATTGGCGATTTTTGTGACAAGTGCTGGCCGGTTTTGCCGTTACGTTGAGTAAAGGGTTAAAATAGCTTATGACTTTTCAAACGAACGAGGTTGAAAATATTGAGTCAATGAATTAGTCATAATTATGACTTGTGTTGTTGTGTCATGTATATTTTCATACCTTACCTTCTATAATCTTCTGAGAATTTCATTACATTTGGGACGTCACGCGTAAGCTGTATATATACCATAAACAGTTTGTTCAAATCTATACACGGCTAATAGTCGTAGTGTTCTCCACTTTGTTTGTTCTTCTATCGAACTGATAACGAACGATACACGTTTCCAATAAAACTACTAAGCAACAATTAAGGGTTCTGTCATTTATTATAAGTCACAATTGTTAGTTCGATGATAAGAAAAATAGTCTGTAAAATATATTCGTTACTCAGTTTCTCGGTAAAGCTGGGAGGTTTTTAAGTTTTTTCGGTTTTCCGATTTTGGAGGCAAACCGCAAAACCAAACCGCAAAACCCAGCAAAAACCGATCAAACGGTTTTATTGTGTTCGTGCATATACAGAATATACCCATAGTAGCTTGGTGTACCACATGTTCACCACGAATGGTGAAGTGGTGTTAACCGCGAGCCTTTGGCGCACGGTTAACACCACTCCACCACGAGTGATGAACATTTGGTACACCAAACTACTTTGGGTATATTTTATTTATACCATAATCGTTAGATTATTAAGAGTCGCTATTATTTTTTTCTCGATTTTACTGAGCAGCAGCCGTACATACGTGCGGGTTTGTTTTTGTTTACATGAGCATCGATGGGCGGTACTTCCGTTGTCAATTTTATCACCGAAACGAAATAGAAAAAGAAACAGCTAGGGTCTTTTTTTCATTTTAATAACATAATAACATACTGTTTCGAGTTATGGATGCTTTATAAACATGAGACAATGCATGTTTATTAATTTATGGTGTTTTATGGGATAAACTCATTTAAAAACGTAATAAATAATTGCCACTTTCATTTCACTCTTCGCGAGGCGACGTGCGATAATTTAGACAAGTTCGCATTCAGGTCGACGTCACCAAAGGTCAACTGGGATGTAGTTCCACTGTAGCTGTAAATTTTAACTAATGAAATCCCATTGCTGGCGTGTTCACCACGGTTGGTGTATAAAGCTAAAATTTATGTCATATGCTTTTCATATATAGTAGAATAGGTACTCATGGTATAAAATTTGATCAACCTGTATTCCTGGGAGAAAACTGGATTGGTGGCCCATATGGGCTTTCGTCACTTAGTCTATCGGGAAAAGGCGCGAATACGTAGTCAGGGACCGATCAGGACTATTTTAAATACGTTCTAGCCTCGGAGCCTATTTTTTTAATTCATGCGCCAGATTTCAATTTACGGAGCCACACTGCTGTTTGTAACACACACTGCAAGTATGTAATAGCTCTCATCATTTTCATTTAGTACACTATAGCAAACAACATTAATCTTCACTGTGGTTTCTGATCAAGTCTTGGCTGCCTATTTAGGCAGCCAAGACTTGATCAGAAACCACAGTAAAGATTAATGCTTGGTAATTAAGACTTGAAGTATTAACTTAAGCACTCTACAACAATGATAAATGATAATCATATATATAATACATGTAAGAGTGTCTCTCTCGATTATCCATCGAAAGAACATCAAAATATAATCTGAGAAGTTACGCGCCAACTGAGAAGCCTATTTCTGAGATTTAAGAGCCAGGTCGTGATGTTTCAGAACCAAATACGCACTGGCTCATGCCCAGGTCGGTCCCTGATAGTGTTCTCATTGTAAAATGTTCTCTCTTATTGACTCGTCCACCTGACACAACATAAGATAAATGAACTTTATTCAGTTGCAATTCTAACTTATGTTTTTTTCTAACATAAATAGGTTTAACAACTGCCCCCCCCCCCCCCCAGACTCCATAAAAATGATAAAAGGGAAGTTCAGCTGAACCCAATAGAGATACTTACAGACTGGGCTTTTTGTGGTGAGAGGTGTCGTAGAGACTTAAGGTTTTTTTCAAGCTACGGAGTGGGAAGTGTTGTTTACTAAATGTTCTGAACACAGAAAACTGAACGGAAACCACGATTTTTTTCCTGAAACCGAACCGAAACCGAATTTCAAGAGTCAAAACCGCCCACCTATATTTGTTAGTGACCTAATATGGCATATATTGTTTCATGCTATTCGACATTGAACTCTAGCTTCGCTTTTGCCAAATATGGAATTAACACTGACACGTAAAACCCACATTAGGTTACTGACAAACCCTCGCTTGAGTGCTAGAATGTTCTATGCCCCCCCCCCCCCCCCCCCCCCCCCCACTATGAGACATAGAACATTCTAGCACTCAGGCGACGAAACGGTGTGGATGATATTAGAGTTTTCTATCTTTATATTTTGTCTTGTTGGAGACAACAGGTTTTGTAACAAACGGGCGTAAATAACATTCTCTGTGACTTGTAGGCTTAGAAAACTTCAAAACGGCGATTTCATCTATTTGATCTATAGCCATGGACGTGATGTGATGATGGGAAATTCCGTCAGTCTTTCGAATGAAACATCATTTTTTGTCGGCAAATATGGCGTTTTTGTCCATCTTTCAAACGACACATCATTTTTATATCTGCAAATATTGCATTTTGTGCTCCTTCTTTCAAACGAACATTTTTTAAATTTGCAGCTAAGGGCGTTTACGTTGTACTATCGATGGTGAAATGTTGTATTTTTTGTTCTTATTTATTTTATAGAGGGGGGTGTGTAATTTGGTGATTCAGTCCAGCCAAATATTCAAGCATTGATTATCTCCCTTGATATGCAATGCAGCTAAAAACTTAGCGTCGTCGGGCGGGGCTGCCCATTTTGGGGCGGGGCGGCCCGTTTTGGAGCGGCCGCAGTTTTACTATAAGGTTTGTGAAGATTCATCCGTACATCCACAAACTGTATTCCGAAAACGTGTGTTAATACCTCAGCAAATTTGCAGTCAGGTGGTGCTGATCAGGTTTTGTTGGAGATGTGGTTCCAATTATTCTGTAGCACATACCGTTAAATTCCGGGCTCAAACGTATTTGTCATATTTGTATTAACTACTATCTGAAAGAGTCGGCAGAATTCGCTAAGCTTAGGGGCACCCACCTTTTCCACGCCCATAGAGTTGCGATGTCGGCGGGTAATGCTGTCAATTGTAAGTGACAATGCATTAGCGGTATTTAGAGATGATAATTACTCGGCATAATATCTGTGTCTTATTTTACATCATGATTACCTATTCTGCTACATACAGAAAGCCTATGACATCAATTTTAGCTTTTCACACCAAACACGGTGAACACTCCAGCGATGGGATTTCAATAGATAGCATTTACACCTGCAGTGGAACTACATCCCAGCTGACCTTTGGTGACCTCTCATTGAACGCAAACTTGTCTAAATTTACCACTCGTCGCCTCGTGAAGAGTCAAATGAAACCGGTAAATATGTTTTTACGTTTTTAAATACGTTTACCTCATAAAATATCAAAAAATTAACAAACATACGTTGTTTCATGTTGATAAAGCATCCATAACTTGAAATAGTATGTTATTATGTTATTAAAATGAAAAAGACCCCATAATTTGCGCGTTTCGTTTTCTATTTCGTTTCGGCGATAAAATTGCCAGCTGAAGTACCGCCCACCGGTGCTCATGTAAACAAAAACAGATTCGCAAGTGTGAATATTGATTTATTAACATTTAAATTCTTAGTTTAAACAATATTTATTTCCAAAAAAACAACAAAAGAAGAATACAAAATATATTGCTGTTGTGTACATAGCTAAATTGGAAATGGATTCAGCAGGAAGCTATATAGCTTATGCAGGGCTGTCTCCATAGGAAAGTATACATATGATGATATCAGCAGTACAGGGAATTCTTGGTTTTTGTACAGGCTAACAATAACAAAAAAAACCCAAAAAACAACAAGAAAACAATAATTGGATATCAGAGAGAGATAATGGAGGTTATAGTGTGCGGAAGGAGGACAAATACTTTGTGATAGAGTTGAGAATTGGAAAGACCCAAGGAAAACAAAGGCCAGTGCCTAGGTTTTCGCGCCGTATACATCGAGATCCACAACTATTTGTGCAATGGGGAAAAAAGGGTGGGTTGTTCAGTCAAAACGTTTGGTAAGAAGAATGAATTCGTGAACTTTCTCAAAGATAGATTTGTTTATTTCCGGGCCATAATGTTCACTACTGTATAATAAGGTATCAGTGGTAATGTGGTGTTGGATGCTGCCGAGAGTGTGTTGTCGTATCTGCGTGTACCTATTGCCGTGAAAGAAGTAATGATCCATGGTTTCGCGTGCGCCACAGCTGCATGTTAATGATTCAGCGACAAAATTATTAAATAAGTCACTGTTCAGACCGCTACAGCTGAGTCGCAGGCGGCAATGTAGGATTTGAGCTCGACGCGACCTGTGCATATAAAAGTAGGATGGAACAACGCGTTTATTTCTGTTTAGATATGACTTAAAATTCGTCAGCGAGTTATTTTGTCTGATTTCAAGAGGCACCTCATTCCATAAACGAGTGGTGGCAGGTAGGAATGAGGTATGATAAAGGTGTGTTCGGCAGAGTGGAGTTCTTAGATTATTAGTATGTCGAAGGCTGTAGCTTTGTGACCCAGAGCTGAGAGGCGGAATCATATTTGATAAATAGGCGGGAACAAGATCGTGGACCATTTTGAAACACTGTATAAGTTTATGGTGCATCCTTCGGGTCTCGAGTTTTTCCCACCCCGCTTCGATATATAACTGCTTTCTACTTGAGCTTTTGGTCCCCCCAGTGACAAGGCGTGCAGCTTCCACTTGGAGTTTTTCTAATTCGTTGGCTTCGTTCGCCGTGTAGTTATCCCAGACAGTGTCAGCATCCACAATCACTGGGCGTGCAAATGCATAATAAATTGCTTCAAGGGTTTTACGGTCGAGTCGATACTTAAATCGTCTCAGAATATCAATACGTTTCCAGGCTTTGGCTCCAATGTCGGTAAAATGGGCTGACCATGTTCCTGTAGTGTTGAACGTTATTCCAAGATGTTTGTGTTGGGAGACTTCGTTGATATATGTCGAGAACAATTTTAAAGTTGGGTGTGCTGTTTCACGTGTTTTTCGAGTAATTAACAGTGTTTCGGTTTTTGGGGGGTTAAATTTAACAAGCCACTTGTTGGCCCACGTCTCAATTCGTTTTATGTCACTACTTAATATCTCAGCGGCTATGTCTGGGTCGTCGACGACTAAATATAAGGAGGTATCATCTGCAAACAGTCGTATGCTACTAGCGATGTCATCAACGATATCATTAATATAGATAAGAAATAGTAGGGGCCGAGGATCGAACCCTGGGACACTCCAGCCTTGTCTGGCGCCCAGGAAGACGATACGGTGTTGAGTACTACACGTTGCTGTCGATCACTCAAGTAGGATTCAAACCATTTTAGGAGGGGGCCTGATATTCCAATATGTTCGAGTTTGTATAAAAGGCCTTTGTGCAGACCTTGTCAATAGCTTTACTCACGTCACAGAATACAACCCTAATTTCTTTGCTATCGTCAAGTGATGAACTGAAAACATCATAAATATCAGTTAATTGCAGAACCGTCGAATCGGAAGGTAGGAAACCAGACTGAAGTGGGGTGAGAAGCATATTAGTTTTGAGAAATGATAGAACTTTTTCGAAGACACATTTTTCGAAATTTTTACCAAAGCAGCTCAGTAGGGTAATTGGCCTATAGTTTTGTAACACGGTGCTGTCACCTTGTTTCGGAATGGGAGTTACATTACCTAATTTCCATTGTTTCGGGAAAGTCGAGCTCTGTAGCATAATATTAAATAACATAGTTAAAGGGGTAGAAAAGCTGGAAGCGCATTTTTAAGTAGGTGGGGGGGGGGGGGGTTGACGTTATCAGGACCGCTGGCTTTGGATACATTGACTGAGTTCAAGGCCTTCAGTACGTCATCAGTGGTCAGTATAATGGCATTGAGTTTCAATTGGTCTGGACTTGTGTGGAGCTCAGGAAGGGCATGATTAGAATCATCGAACGAGGATATACTACAGAAATAGTTGTTAAAATATTCTGCTCTCTCTAAGTAGGTGGCAATCATTTTATTGTCAGCCTCCAGCATTGTTATGGGCCTATGCTTCGTAGAGATGAAACGGCTAAATGTTTTCCACCAGCTAGAGTCGCGTATGTTCGGGTAGTTCAATTTAGTATCCATTTTAGAGTAAAAGTTACTTTCTGCTTTCCTGATGTCAGCGATTGTCTGGTTGCGTTTCTGGGGGTATTTCTCCCATGACTGTGGAGTGTTGTGTTTTTTGGCGCTGTGGTAAAGGCGCTTGCGCTGGCGTATTAGTTTTCTGATATTGTTGTGCATCCACGGGGGTTGTTGAGGTCTGCACGAGGTCATCTTATTTGGAATATATTTAGCCGCAATAGTAAGTAATATGTTTGTGAGCTTATCGACGGAAGTGGTGATTGAGGTTTTAAATACTGCTTTTTCCCAGTCTATATTGTCAAATTCATTGTCAAGGCCAGCGTAATCCCCTCTTTTATATGACCAGATGTTGCGCTTGACGATGTTGATCTTGTGTTTGGGGATTTTCAGAACCAAGAGTATTGGGTAGTGATATTGTACATGTTCTAGGAGGAATGAGTCAATGACATCCGTTTTAGCGATATATGGAAGTATTTGATCGTTCACTATGAAAACATCGATGAGAGAACTAGATGTTTCTGTGTAGTGCGTCGGTTCCCTTACAGTTTGGGTGAGGTTGTACTCAGTGATTAATTGCTGTGGTGCTCCGTGTTGAACCCTCAATAGGTTGTCGTTAAAATCACCAGCTGTTATTACCTTTGGGATGTTTGCATCAAGCGCTTTTTCAAATACCGTTGAAATTAAGTTCCAAGTTTCGTTGGGAGAGTTGGGAGGGCGATAAATAACCCTAAGCAGAATTGACCCTTGGTCAGTAAAAAGTTGTACCCACAGACTTTCGAGGCCTTTTATATTTAGGTCCTTATTCTGTTTATATGGAATATTATTTTTTCTGTACATCGCTTCGCCACCATCCCTGGATTCACGGTCATTTCTTAGTGGAGGTTGAAAGTTCGGTAATTCTATGTCCGAGTTATTATCAGAAGTATCAAGCCAAGTTTCTGTGAATGGACATACGTCATCGCATTGCATCTCACAAATTAGAGAGTCCAGTTTTGGTTTAAGACTTTGGATATTGAGATGATAGAATGCGATACCATGTGGTGTGCTGGACGATGCAGAGGAAAAAGATGTATCAGTTATGGGTGAAGGTGTTACACTTTCAGGACCGGGATTTGTCTCAATATCACCAGCGATAACATGGAGGATTAACAACCACAGAGACAAGCCGGTCATCACAACACAGAGGACCGTAAATATTTTCAAAGATACATAAACTCTTGGTTGCCTTTTGAGATCATAGGTAGAGTGGTTTCTCGTTCGTTTTCCAACGTTACCTGGCAGTACGTGTAAGTTTTGCTTTGTCGAGAATTGATTGTGTGCGTAGGCAATGTTTGTTAGCAAGCCTTTACTGGTGTGTTCCCAATTGGTGGATAAGGTCAGGAATAGCAAAAGTCTGAGACCGGTTACATTATAGCACAGATATAAGGAAATAAGCAAAACTGTGTAAGGATTAAGTTGTTTTTTACGATGTAAATTCTTATTAATCTGACAATCATGGTATAAATAAAATATACCCAAAGTAGCTTGGTGTACCAAATGTTCACTTCGTGGTGAAGTGGTATTAACCGCGCACCAAAGGCTCGCGCTTAACACCACTTCACCACTCGTGGTGAACATTTGGTACACCAAGCTACTATGGGTATATTCTACATTTTCACCTGATATACATGAGTCTGATATAAGAAGGTATTGTGATGAATTGACTGTAAAATGGTCCGAGGTTTGCGGCCTGGAGTGAATATGTTCAACTGAAACGAGAAGCGTCGAGGTTAAACATAAATCCGAGCCGGAAACCTCAGACCATGTTACCGCCAACTCATCACAATAACGCATATCTTCCTGTTCCAGTAAGGCCCTACTCATAGCCCGAATCCCACACCGTGAAATGAACAAAGCAACCTGAATGATCAAGGCAGCTTTTACGATAACAAATTTTGTAAATTAACTCCCCGTGTACCCCACGACGCCAAAGAACAACGCAAAATCAGTAACTTAGATAAAGGTCGAGATTACCCAATCTCTGTTGAAATCCTGAACTTATATGTGGGTTGTGAGAATACAATCATAGAATGATACGATTTTGTATGCTCTTTCCTTTCATTGTTATCCTCTTTTCAAATATTTTGCGGCAGCATGTGCTACTGGGGCCGTAAACATAGAAACAACTAACCGAGCTCTCGTCCAGTCAAAGGGCGGGGAGTTTAGTCTTATTGAAACATATCCTCGTTATCTTGTCTGGAATGGCCAAAAAGGTTTTAATGAAAATATGATTTTTATAGGGAATAAATGTGGACCTGATATTCTTCTTTGAAGCCGACCTTGTACAGTGCTTCCTGTCGCTTACCTGATCTTTGTCACTGGACCTCAGAATGCACCCTTCACCCTTTCAACTCCATACGCACAATGTTTGGCATAAGTGAAAATTAGATAGTCGGTTGGCAAAGAACAGGCAGGACGCCAAATAGTAAAAGAAAATCAGTAGTAACGTCATCAAACAGCCAAATAGGGTTTGAATTATTACCAAGCCTACCCAAAACCGCAAAATGGATTCGTCCAATTGCTGTTTTCAAACTTATTCCCAACTGTCTCATTCGGGAAAATAATTGAGAGAGAGAGCGATTAGACAAATGTTATATCTTTACCAACATAATTTAACACCACAATATCATCACCAGAGAATCAGGGTAGGTGGGGGCAAATCACGACTCGAATGGAGTCATCTGGAAATTGTATCTCACTTTTGAATTTCCATCATTGCAATCTTATTTGGAATTAACGGGAAGAGGATGCACAGACTCTTTATTTTCAGTATCTGACCTAAAATTCCCGCTTCCGATTTTTGTGTCTTCTTCGGCCTTCAAAGTACGGACAAATGCACATTTTGGTTCCATATTTAATGTCTCAAAATATGGAGCCAAAAACGTGCATTTTCTCAATGTAGAAGTGCGCTAGTGAGTATCCCTCTATGACCCTCGGTTCTCTTCCCTCCCCTCCATTCCCTCACCAGTACGAAATGCTTCCTACGTCCCTGCTCGGGACAATTCGCCCATGTTTTTATGGGAAGGACATGCGCAGGAACAGCGGCGTGTTGCTTTGTAGTAGTTTCAGTGAGCAAATCATGTCATTGCCGCTAAATCCGAAAAGCTAGTTTTTCTATAACTTCTTCCCGGTCTGAGCTTATACCTGTCTTGTACTTTCTACACGGCGGTCATTAACGTTTGTGTTTTTTTAACATTTTGTTTTTTTTAAGGTATTGTTGTCACAAATATTGCAGCTGTCGACTTCCACTTTGTCAGTTGTAAGTATAACATCGTGAAAAATACCGAAGGTGGTTAAAAAAATTCCATTCGTTACTACAGAAAGTTCAAGGAACAGCCACAAAACTTGGGTTGCCGTATTTTTGTGGACAAATTGCACCTTTCAGTGCACTTCAGTAGAATGTGATGTGGTTTTGAGGTAACATTTGGGGGACCCCGGTGGGGGACCCCAGAAGTGACGTCATGTCACGTAACCTAGTGGCGCCATGTTCTGTTGTCATGGTAACCCGCGTGAGCGGCCATGTTTTGACGTCATCTCCATAGTGATACGTGGTGTGAGTGCGCATGCGCGGCGCGTGTTGTTAGGGTGATACGTGCTTCCGTCGTCCATTTTGTATACTGGAGGCCGTCATCTTGGTTTCTATGGTAACACGTGATTGCTGTTACCAATGGCTTCTAACAAGACAGGGGTATGTTCGGGAGTGTGTTCCTTTGCAGAAGAGTAAATCTGATTACCACAAACAACCCGACAATCCCTCCAAATCACCAAAATCCACCCAAAATCACCGATATTGACTTTATTTCCCCAATTTATCGGCTTAGCACGTAGTGCTATAGTACTAAGGGGGGTACAAATGGGTGCGTTCGATTGAACAGGCAGGAGTAATGTTCTTGCTTAGAATTCTCCCAGAATCCCTTTTTGGATCCCTATCCCATGACGTTTTCCCCATTAAAAGACACGTTCCTTTGGTCATTACCCAGAATTCTCTGCTTCTGTCTGTATATGCAATAGCTTTCGTCTATCTGGTCCTGTTTCTTTGTTCTAGAGTATACTCCAGTAGCGTAGAAGAGCCTATTAACTGGAACAGTTTTGCTTATTATTACTATATTTAGCTATATAGTCTATTCTTGTTAGTTCTGACCCTATTCCGTGTACTCTTGTTGTTTCATTTATCTAGATCATTTATATAAATTATAACTAACCAATCTGATTGCTTGATTTCCCATAACCTGTATGCAGAGTTATCTCCCTTCTGCATAATAAAAGCCTATATCCAATGGCCATATCCAATGGAATTCCATTTTTGGGAAACACCTGTGGCTATGGAATCCCTTTTTTGTCATATGTGCTTATGTGAAAAAAGCACAATGTGACACAATGTGCCATACCACAAAGGCACATGTTTTATGTACCGATATGTGCTTATGTGAAAAGGCACAATGTGACACAATGTCACATAGGCACATACGGGTATTTGAGGATACCTTTGGCCTGGTATTGTATTATTTGAGGATACCTATCGAGGATACCTACTGGAGAATCCCTTTTTGTCATATGTGCTTATGTGAAAAGGCACAATGTGACACAATATGCCCTATCACATAGGCACATGCTTTACGTGCCGATATGTGCTTATGTGAAAAGGCACAATGTGACACAATATGCCCTATCACATAGGCACATACGGGTATTTGAGGATACCTATGGCCTGGTATTGTATTATTTGAGGATACCTATTGAGGATACCTTTTGGAGAATCCCTTTTTTGTCACATTAGGTTATGTAAAAGCCCTCAATGGGTCTAATGTAGTCTTACCAACAGCTTCCATCTTGTCGCCAAAGCTCCAATGCCATTACAGGTCTATGGCCTATCTGTCCCATCATTAGCTTCTCCACCTGTCTTGTTCCATTGTGGCCTTGTACCAGTACTATGGCTTCTGTTATTCTGCCCCATATCTCATCCATTACTTCCTAGCTATACCTATCTCAGTCTCGACTATAACATTGATCAAGGTTGAATCAGATTTCCCCTGTACACATATAAGGCATTCCGTTATTGAGATTCCTAGCCGAGTCCGTAAAATTTGGATTCCCGCGGAGTAGAGGTATCACCCAAGCGATAACTTTCAAATTTGTATATATCGACAACAAACACAAGCAATGTTTCAGCCAATGGACTTCCGGGTTTAACCGGGAGGTCCATTGGCTGAAACATTGCTGGTGCTGGTGATGCTTTGCAACAAATTTGCAATTATTGCTCGGGTGGAATTTCCATTCTGCTGGTGATTTAGTGATAATACACTCTCCACGTACTGTACGTCTTATGACATACGAAATCAAACAGCGCGTTGATACTTTGTCGTCATTTGTTTTGTTATTATTTTTCGATTTTTTAAAGTTTTAACCTCAATTCCTATTTTCTTCAGAATAGTGCTCAGTGACAACCGTTGAGACAAATGTTATCGCAGCTTACAATATTATTATAATCCTGCTATCAAGAATTCTTAACTGGTTGAGTGCTAGAAGCCACTATCAGGGCTTTCAAAAAATGAGGATACCAGAACAAAAGCCAACACCTTCCTTGCTTATATTTCATATTTAGTCAAAAACAGATAATGTTTTGTTTATATAAATTAATTTGTTTTATTACAAATTATTGGATGGTGTCTGGGGCACTCTCCAATAATTTGTAATAAAACAAGTTTTGAATAACAAATTCAGACCACCAGAAATAATCTCCCCCTCAACCAGATAATAACTAATTTGAACAATATCATGTTATTTGTACTTTCCGACGTTTGACGTCGCATTTTGAAAAACGTTGAAGAAACTGAATTCCCAGTGACGTTTGAACGTCAGGATATTTATTATTATTTATTGGTGTGTAAGGTCACATACTTATGCACAATGGCTAATCGTGACCGTGACAGTTTTACGGGTGGGGGAAGCCGGAGAGAACCACCTAGCAACGACGAGAAGCTGTCAGCTCTCCAGCATCGTAACTCTGAACTCTGCACCCACAGGGTTAGATTGGTTGAAGACATGCGCACCATCGACGTGCAGTACGACTTAGTACACAGCGTCATCGCGCCCCCATAAAGGCAATCGGGGCTAAGTGCCTTGCCCGAGGGCACAACGCGGGAGTACGAATCAGTCGCTGAAATGGTCACCCATCCAACTAATAACCGCGCTCGACGTTGCTTAACTTCGGTGATCTGACGAGAACCGGTTAACGCGACGCTACCGCGCCCCTGTCAGGATAATTGAAGTCTGAAAGGGTTAAAGATGACAATAAGTACTGATTAGGTGGATGAAGAGAAGAAAGAAGAGATTTGTACACAAAATGCAACGCAAGTTAAAATTTGGAGTCGAGAGCGGAGATTCGTTGAAGTGAGAGAATAGATAGTTTAGCTATTCGAACGTCACGGTTTCCGCTGTGGGGAAGCAGGTGTGACAGGAATGATAGTCCGTAGGAACGTTAGTCCCTCTGGACTATTATTCCGCGGAATTATAGTCCTAGGTCTAACATTCCTAGGACTAGTAGTCCGGCGGACTACTATTCCTAGGAATGTTAGACCTAGGACTATAATTCCGCGGAATAATAGTCCAGAGGGACTAATTTTCCTACGGACTATCATTCCTGTCACACCGGGACGTTCAGACAGCTGAATCAGGAGAAGAGAAGACTTCGCCCTTTGTGAAGAGGATAAGTAACAATAACATTGTTAGAAAACTGTAACAGATCTCAGAACATTCTGTAATTATTTATTTGTTTTAATAGGGAGCGCGGTGGAGTTGCGGTGGCCGGTTCTGGTCAGATCACCGAAGTTAGGCAACAGTGAGCCCGGTTAGTCCTCGGATGGGTGACCGTCTGAGCGATCATTTCGGACTCCCGCGTTGTGTTCTTGGGCAAGGCACTTAACCCCGATTGTCCACATGGGGGCACGATGACGCCGTGTACTAAGGCGTACTGCACGTTGATGGTGCGCATGTCTTCAACCAATCTAACCCTGCATGTGCTGCAGTGCGGAGTTACGATGTTGGGGAGCTGGCAGCTGCTCGTCGTTGCTCGGCGGTTTACTCCGGCTTACTCCACCCGTAAAACTGTCACGGTCATGATTAGCCATTGTGCATAAGTATGTGACCTTAAACACCAATAAATAATAAATAAATATTTGTTTTTAATAAATAAAGAGGTTATTAATGGTTGATTTCATATCGGCCACATCAGCTTCTGACTTTCGGTGTCAGGCTGATATGATGTTACCTCGGGCTGATATCTCGGCCAATGTGAAACTGATCTGGTAATAACCTAAAATGTGCAACACGCCGAACAATTCACATTCACGAATATTGTCACTTTATCTTTATTTTATACATTCAGAACGAGTAATAGATTTTATGGGGTTTAACGACTCTTTTGTGTTGGCGAGTTTGACCGGAGGGGTAAGCCGGACTACCAGAAGAGAACCATAGCGCAGCGGCAGCAACTGTCAGGCATGTCAACGTACTCCATTGGTTGAAGGCAAGTGCACTATCGACGTGCAGTATGCCTTGGTACACAAACGCCACCGTGACCCCACGTGGGCAGTTGGGGTTAAGTGCATTCCCCAAGAACACAACGCAGTTACCCCTGGTGTAGGCTGAACCGTGGACCTTTCGGTTTGAAGTCCAATGCCGTAAGCACTGAATCACCGCGCTCCCTGTTCGTTATGTGTCTCAACTTGCATTCTTGACAATATGATGTATTGGTGTTCAACCCGTTCCTTGTCAGTGAGATATTTTCAGTAATTATGACACTTGAACCAAACACGCAGACTTGGTATACTGGGTTCTCGTAATACAAACGTTGGGCTGTACCAACATTGAGTGTCGCTTTGCAATGTTTGGCTGTTTTGTCTGTAATTCTCTTCCGACTAACGCTGCTTGACGCAATTGTAAATTATAACATTTTACCAAGAGTCAAGTGAAAACTTAGAGGTTGAATCAATAGCGCGTGGATAAATTATTAGTAAAACATGGTCGGTTCGATATTATAGACAGTAATAACAATTACGTGGTCCAACAACTGCGAAGGGAATTACCATTTCAACACTTCAATATTGCCGACGTAAGCAATAAACGACAATAAGCAATAGATATAGGCTGAACCGTGGACCTTTCGGTTTGAAGTCCAATGCCGTAAGCGCTCCCTGTTCGTTATGTGTCTCAACTTGCATTCTTGACAATATGATGTATTGGTGTTCAACCCGTTCCTTGTCAGTGAGATATTTTCAGTAATTATGACACTTGAACCAAACACGCAGACTTGGTATACTGGGTTCTCGTAATACAAACGTTGGGCTGTACCAACATTGAGTGTCGCTTTGCAATGTTTGGCTGTTTTGTCTGTAATTCTCTTCCGACTAACGCTGCTTGACGCAATTGTAAATTATAACATTTTACCAAGAGTCAAGTGGAAACTTAGAGGTTGAATCAATAGCGCGTGGATAAATTATTAGTAAAACATGGTCGGTTCGATATTATAGACAGTAATAACAATTACGTGGTCCAACAACTGCGAAGGGAATTACCATTTCAACACTTCAATATTGCCGACGTAAGCAATAAACGACAATAAGCAATAGATATTCTGCAGATTGGAGGACGCACAGTCTAAGGCAATTTGGAATCATTACACGTGCGTCTTGGCTAGATTTCTTTTCCCAACTTGTGTTGAATGCGCCATAGATTTGCAGGTCATATCATTTAAACTGTGGAGCATGCAGAGAGTATCTTCTTGGGGGAGGAGGGTGTGACGACACCCCCCAAAATTTCAGTTGATGGGTGTCGCCGAGTATAGGTTGGGCAAGGAATTATCAAATATCAACTTGGGCAGACGTCCTTGCTTATCTGACGAAAATATACTCACTGTTTAGTGTACTTAGTTGGGCAAATTCTCTTGCTTGTCCGGCAAAAATGTACACAAACTCTTAAATCAGTTGAGTTAAAATTAACACAAATCAACTGGGTTGAGTGAATATGAAACCAATTGGGACCACATTCACTCAACTCAGTTGATTTGGGTTGATTTTAACCCAACTGATTTTAGCGTGCACATTAGAACGTGCAATAAATGTCCGACTAAATATATTGGTAGAATTCTACATTCAGGGAGAGAGCAACTAATAACAAATGTTTTTATGACCATGATCTGTTGAACGCACACAGATGGTCGGGCACCTCTATCTAGCTGGTATGTAATTGACAGCACTGTCATAGAACTTGAATAAATTATCTGCCATGTAAATATTTTATCAATAGGAAGTATAAACAACCATTAGGGACGTTCCGAATAGTTGTGCGATATAACCGAGCCGTCGGGTACCGACGCTTTACACCCCCTCCCCTACCCCTCCTCAAAAACAATTGTTAATAACTGTATAAATCTCTCCGGGAAGTATGGCAAATTTTGAGTGTACGATAGCACCTTTCGAAGTAAAGCAACGATATATGCCATACATATTACACATCAGTGGGTGCATTTTCTCCAAGCACAGAGTATTTTTGTTTTGTTAATATGATGCCAAGAACGTGTAATCTCAGGGGCGTCTCTAAAGTAGAGTTTAGTGGAGTGTGTCCACCCCCCCCCCCCCCACCCCCATTTTTTTTCAGTTGGAACCTTTTCATCAGTATTGGAGTCTTCGATATCGATTTTCTCTTGCTTGGAATCATGAACTTTCTTACGAGATTAGATTTATGGTTGACTTATACCACACGCACAGATGCCAGATGCTCATACAAATTGAGGTCTGTAGTACCTGTCTCCGACTGTTGTGGACCTAGCCTGACCAATTTGGATTACCGGTACGATACGTGTTAATTAAATAAGTCACGACTACTACGTATATATTTTATATTTATACCATGATTACCTATTCTACTATATATAAAAAGCGTATGATATAAATTTTAGCTTTACACAACAACCGTGGTGAACACGCCAGCAATGTGATTTCAATAGTTAAAATTTATACCTACAGTGGAACTACATCCAAGTTGACCTTTGGTGACCTCGCCTTGAATGCAAACCTGTCTAAATTTATCACTCGTCGCCTCGTGAAGAGTGAAATGAAACCGGCAATTATTTATTACGTTTCCAAATAAGTTTACCTCATAAGATACTAAAATTTAACAAACATGCGTTGTCTCATGTTAATAAAGCATCCATAACTCGAAATAAGGATGTTATTGTGTTATTAAAATGAAAAAGGCCCCGTGATTTGTACGTTTCTTTTCCATTTCGTTTCTGTGGTAAAATTGACAGCGGAAGTATCGCCCACCGGTGCTCATGTAAACAAAAACATATTCGCACTTATGTACGTCTGCTGCTTAGTAAAACCTAGAAAAAATAATAGCGACTCTTAATAATCTTAACGATCATGGTATAAATAAAATATACCCAAAGTAGCTTGGTGTACCAAATGTTCACCACTCGTGGTGAACATTTGGTCCACCAAACGACTATGGATATATTCTATATATCGACAAATAAATCAAATTTGAAAGATGTCCTGAGTCTTTTAATTATAATCCCCGACTGACTGATATTCCAACTACACCATCAAAACATGCCTTCAATAAAGCCACGCCTTGGTGATGTAGTTGAAATATTTGATCAGCCGGGACTTGAGCTGTCACAGTTTTGACAAATCCGGTATACTGCCCCCCCCCCCCCCTCCCCGCTTACTCTTCGCGATCCCCGCTGGTCTGAATGTAAAGATGCAACTATGTCATGAAAGGTTCGGGCCTGACAGTGTGCAAATCATTATCCTGTATGAAACGCTCGGGCTTGGTGGTCAGGTTCGACTGAAGCGGTTAATTGGAAGCGATAATCGAAACTGGGAGAAGCCTATCATTTTTTTCCCTGTACAAGTTAATCGATTTATAGTTTCTATACTACTAATTGATTCCTACTGTGACTTAGTAGTTGTAACTCACTCTTCTTGTAACAATATTATTATATTATTTTACCATCTACCATTTATTTTGGAGCGTTCAGTAAAGGTTTCGAAGTTTTCTAGTCTCTTACCTTATACAGTACTGTGATGACAAAAGCAGAAATTGCTCAGTATGCATATTGACGCTAAGTCCACATTGGTGATCGAAAGCAGTAGTACAACGGCCGTAGTTTCGTTACAATTGGGAAGTGGATTTGATTCGATATTCGATTCGGTTTCGAACCCTTTTCCTGATTCGATTCGAAGGAAAAATCGCGACTCGCCGGACCCTACCGTGTTGTGTCTGTTGAAAAGGAGAAGTAACAAAACCAGGACATTTTATATTTAGCGCACAGGTCCTGATGTTTCAGAACCAAATACGCACTGGCGCATGCCCAGGTCGGTCCCTGGTAGTGTTCTCATTGTAAAATGTTCTTCCTTATTGACTCGTCCACCTGACACAACATAAGTTAAATGAACTTTATTCAGTTGCAATTCTAATTTATGTTTTTTTCTAACATAAATAGGTTTAACAACTGACCACCCCACCCCCCTCCCAGACTCCATAAAAATGATAAAAGGGAAGTTCAGCTGAACCCAATAGAGATACTTACAGACTGGGCTTTTTGTGGTGAGAGGTGTCGTATAGACTATTGAAGGTTTTTTCCAAGTTACGGAGTGGGAAGTGTTGTTTACTAAATGTTCTGAACACAGAAAACTGAACCAAAACCACGATTTTTTTCCTGAAACCGAACCGAAACCGAATTTCAAGAGTCAAAACCGCCCACCTATATTTGTTAGTGACCTAATATGGCATATATTGTTTCATGCTATTTGATATTGAACTCTAGCTTCGTTTTTGCCAAATATGGAATTAACACTGACACGTAAAACCTACATTAGGTTACTGACAAACCCTCGCTTGAGTGCTAGAATGTTCTATGCCCCCCCCCCCCCCCCCCCACTATGAGACATAGAACATTCTAGCACTCAGGCGACGAAACGGTGTGGATGATATTAGAGTTTTCTATCTTTATATTTTGTCTTGTTGGAGACAACAGGTTTTGTAACAAACGGGCGTAAATAACATTCTCTGTGACTTGTAGGCTTAGAAAACTTCAAAACGGCGATTTCATCTATTTGATCTATAGCCATGGACGTGATGTGATGATGGGAAATTCCGTCAGTCTTTCGAATGAAACATCATTTTTTGTCGGCAAATATGGCGTTTTTGTCCATCTTTCAAACGACACATCATTTTTATATCTGCAAATATTGCATTTTGTGCTCCTTCTTTCAAACGAACATTTTTTAAATTTGCAGCTAAGGGCGTTTACGTTGTACTATCGATGGTGGAATGATGTATTTTTTGTTTTTAATTATTTTATAGAGGGGGTGTGTAATTTCTTGATTCAGTCCAGCCAAATATTCAAGCATTGATTATCTCCCTTGATATGCAATGCAGCTAAAAACTTACCGTCGCCGGGCGGGGCTGCCCATTTTGGGGCGGGGCTGTCCGTTTTGGGGCGGGTCGGCCGCGTTTTACTATAAGGTTTGTGGAGATTCATCCGTACATCCACAAACTGTATTCCGAAAACGTGTGTTAATACCTCAGCAAATGTGCAATCAGGTGGTGCTAATCAGGTGGTGTTGGAGATGTGGTTCCAATTATTCGGTAGCACATACCGTTAAATTCCGGGCGCAAACGTATTTGTCATATTTGTATTAACTACTATCTGAAAGAGTCGGCAGAATTCCCTAAGCTTAGGGGCACCCACCTTTTCCACTTTCATAGAGATGCAATGTCGGTGGGTAATGCTGTCAATTGTAAGTAAAAATGCATTAGCGGTATTTAGAGATGATAATTACTCGGCATAATATCTGTGTCTTATTTTACACCATGATTACCTATTCTGCTACATATAAAAAGCCTATGACATAAATTTTAGCTTGACACACCAAACGTGGTGAACATGCCAGAGATGGGATTTCAATAGATAACACTCACACCTACAGTGGAACTACATCCCAGTGACCTTTGGTGACCTCGCCTTGAATGCAAACTTGTCTAAATTTATCACTCGTCGCCTCGTGAAGATTCAAATGAAACCGGTAATTATTTTTTACGTTTTTGAATACGTTTACCTCATAAGATACCAACAAATTAACCAACATACGTTGTTTCATGTTAATAAAGCATCCATAACTTGAAATAGTATGTTATTATGTTATTAAAATGAAAAAGGCCCCATAATTTGCGCGTTTCGTTTTCTATTTCGTTTCGGCGATAAAATTGCCAGCTGAAGTACCGCCCACCGGTGCTCATGTAAACAAAAACAGATTCGCAGGTGTGAATATCGGTTTATTTAACATTTTAACTCTTATCAATCTGACGATCCTGGTATAAATAAAATATACCCAAAGTAGCTTGGTGTACCAAATGTTCACTTCGTGGTGAAGTGGTGTTAACCGCGCGCAAAAGGCTCGCGGTTAACACCACTTCGCCACTAGTGGTGAACATTTGGTACACCAAGCTACTATGGGTATATTCTATATTTTCACCTGGTATACATGAGTCTGATATAGGAAGTTATTGTGATGAATTGACGGTAAAATGGTCCGAGGTTTGCGGCCTGGATTGTAAGTGTTCAACTGAAACGAGAAGCGTCGAGGTTAAACATAAATCCGAGCCGGAAACCTCAGATCATGTTACCGCCAACTCATCACAATAACGTATATCTTCCAGTAAGGCCCTACTCATAGCCCGAATCCCACACCGTTAAATGAACAAAGCAGCCTGAATTATCAAGGCAGCTTTTACGATAACAAATTTTGTAAATTAACCCCTCGTGTAACTAGCGACGTCACTGAACAACGCAAAATCAGTAACTTAGATAAAGGTCGAGATTACCCAATCTCTGTTGAAATCCTGAACTTATATGTGGGTTGTGAGTATACAATCATAGAATGATAAGATTTTGTAATCTCTTTCCTTTCATTGTTATCCTCTTTTCAAATATTTTGCGGCAGCATGTGCTACTGGAGCCATAAACATAGAAAAAACCAACCGAGCTCTCGTCCAATCAAAGGACGAGGAGTTTAGTCTTATTGAAACATATCCTCGTTATCTTGTCTGGAATGGCCAAAAAGGTTTTAATGAAAATATGATTTTTATAGGGAATAAATGTGGACCTGATATTCTTCTTTGAAGCCGACCTTGTACAGTGTTTCCTGTCGCTTACCTTTGTCACTGGACCTCAGAATGCATCCTTCACCCTTTCGACTCCATACGCACAATGTTTGGCATAAGAGAAAATTAGTCGGTTGGCAACGAACAGAAAGGAGGACAAATAGTAAAAGAAAATCAGTAGTAACGTGATCAAACAGCCAAATAGGGTTTGAATTATTACCAAGCCTACCCAAAAACCGCAAAATGGATTCGTCCAATTGCTGTTTTCAAACTTATTCCCAACTGTCTCATTCGGGAAGTCATGATTTAATGGACGTAGGGACCGGGAGGTGCACCTTCAAACTTTTCCAAAAATAATTGAGAGAGAGAGAGAGCGATTAGACAAATATTATATCTTTACCAATATAATTTAACACCACAATATCATCACCAGAGAATCGGGGTAGATGGGGGCAAATCACGACTCAAATGGAGTCATCTGGAAATTGTATCTCACTTTGAATTCCCATCATTGCAATCTTATTTGGAATTAACAGGAAGAGGATGCACAGACTCTTTATTTTCAGTATATGACCTAAAATTCCCGCTTCCGATTTCTGTCTCTTCTTCGGCCTTCAAAGTACGGACAAATAAACATTTTGGTTCCATATTTAATGTCTCAAAATATGGAGCCAAAAACGTGCATTTTCTCAATGTAGAAGTGAGCTAGTGAGTATCCCTGTATAACCCTCGGTTCTCTTCCCTCCCCTCCATCCACTCCCCAGTACAAATTCTTCCTACGTCCCAGCTCGGGACAATTCGCCCACGTTTTTATGGGAAGTACATGCGCAGGAACAGCGGCGTGTTGCTTTGTAGTAGTTTCAGTGAGCAAATCACGTCATTGCCGCTAAATCCGAAAATCTAGTTTTTCTATAACTTCTTCCCGGTCTGAGCTTATACCTGTCTTGTACTTTCTACATGGCGGCCATTAACGTTTGTGTTTTTTTAACATTTTGTTTTTTTAAGGTATTGTTGTCACAAATATTGCAGCTGTCGACTTCCACTTTGTCAGTTGTAAGTGTAACATCGTGAAAAATACCGAAGATGGTTAAAAAAAATTCCATTCGTTACTACAGAAAGTTCAAGGAACAGCCACAAAACTTGGGTTGCCGTATTTTTGTGGACAAATTGCACCTTTCAGTGCACTTCTATTCGATCTGTTTTCAGACTCTAAAATCTGTTGGGTTAACAATCAACCCACATCAACTGGGTTGAGTGAATATGAACCCAATTGGGTTCATATTCACTCAACCTAGTTGATTTGGGTTGCTTTTTAACCCAAATGATTTTAGAGTGCACCGATATCGCCAAACATTTCCGCTATGGTTGCCACAGTTGAACAAGGAATCTTGATCCCAAACTGGCGATACATACAGATGATCACGATTATGTGCATGTCTGTGATTTGTATCAGATTCGAGGTGGTGTCCAAAAAGGGATCTCAACGAGCCGGCTTTGCCGACGAGTTGTCATCCCATTTTGGACACCACCGAGAATCTGATGAAAATCACAGGACATGCACATTATCATGATAATTCATTTATCTAACAATTCTGTCACATGAACGGATTAAATCTTAAATTATTAATACGGTTTTGAGACATTATTTTAGGCAACAAAAAAGTTTTAAAAAAAACAAATTTATGGAACTATACTGTTGTGCACTCTGACAAACAATGCGTAACGCGGTCACCGCAGTTGTCAAAGTTGTGTTGTCAAATTGTTCAATCTCAGTGTCACTTCCCTATGGTGATCCGCTTGAATTTACGACTTTGCGACAAGAGCACATCCTCAGGAACCGGGTTTGTGTAATATTGAATTGTGCAGTTTCTATTTATTGTAAATTTGTTAGCTAATCGCCCGCAACTGTTGCTGTCGCGTTACCGGAAATGTCTATATGGTTCGGAATCAGAATGAGTCATCTGTGTGATACGGAATCGGAACACATTATGTAATACGTACTGTTTCTCGTGGTTTTCAGGTCAAAATCTATATGATTGATAAATAAATAACAATACACAGCCGAAGGTTTTCGATAGCAGTTGCCATGATCGTTATCTGCGTGTTGTTCTATTGTAACGTATTTGCGTTTAAAACGGCAGTAGGCCCATGCAGCAAGTTTAAAAATAAACGTTGCTTAGTTGATAGAAACGGTAAATTATTTAATTTATTGGACAGTATTTATTTTCGTAGAATTGTCCACTATCAAATTATGCAGACATGACTTCAAACTCGGCTGATATGTCTCCTCCTCTGATGTGTTACTAGGCGCAACCAGTTTCCTTACATCGAAACCTTTCACCAGTATTCGTCCAACACAATGAGAAAAATTGGTGTGACCAGGCATAGTGGGGTGACCTGAAGCTGGGTACCCGTTTTTTATATAATGAGGAATTAACCCTTTGATACTTTTCTACGTCTTATTACATACGAAATCAAATAGCGCGTTGATACTTTGTGGTCATTTGTTTTGTTATTATTTTTCGATTTTTTAAAGTTTTAACCTCAGTTCCTATTTTCTTCCGAATAGTGCTCCGTGACAACCGTTGAGACAAATGTTATCGCAGCTTACAATATTATTATAATCCTGCAGTCAAGAATTCTTAACTGGTTGAGTGCTAGAAGCCACTATCAGGGCTTTCAAAAAATGAGGATACCAGAACAAAAGCCAACACCGTCCTTGCTTATATTTCATATTTAGTCAAAAACAAATAATATTTTGTTTATATAAATTTGTTTTATTACAAATTATTGGAGGGTGTCTGGGGCACTCTCCAATAATTTGTAATAAAACAAGTTTTGAATAACAAACTCAGACCACCAGAAATAATCTAGCCCTCAACCAGATAATCACTAATTTGAACAATATCATGTTATTTGTACTTTCCGACGTTTGACGTCGCATTTTGAAAAACGTTGAAGAAACTGAATTCCCAGTGACGTCTGAACGTCAGGATAATTATTATTATTTATTGGTGTGTAATATTAGTTACCCCGTGTCTGATCACGTGGTACGGGTTTTACCTACCCGAAGCCTGCCGTATCCCATGAGGCCGAAGGCTGGCTTCGAGTTGGTAAAACCCGTACCACGTGATCAGACACGGGATAACGAATTTATCTATTGACTTTCCGTTTTAGAAGTACAATCTATTTCATGTGTGAACACACACAGCATGAGATCTTTTATCTTCCATTGTTGAGCCATACAGGTTTCTGTGGAATTTTTGTGCAAAAGAGTTTTTGTGAAAATATGCCGATATGACTAGTGTAACAAAATTATTGAATTTCTTTTTTGTCTCAAAAACATTGGAGGGTACTCGACAAGCTCATTCCAATAAGGGGTCATGAGCTATATTTTGGAGATAAAAAATTAAAATATAATACATGTACACTGTAAAACTGGAATGACGCGTCTTCTACGGGGTATGGACAATTTGTAGATTTCGGAACGAGGCTTCCACTGGGTATGGGAAATTTGGCAGTGGCTGGGCGGACGTATCGTGGGTTTCAATGAATATGGTCTCATACCACGTATCTATCAACCAATCAAATCAAAAAATTCACTTTAGTCAATAGATAAGGTCACATACTTATGCACAATGTCTAATCGTGACCGTGACAGTTTTACGGGTGGAGGAAGCCGGAGAGAACCACCGAGCAACGACGAGCAGCTGTCAGCTCTCCAGCATCGTAAGTCCGAACTCTGCACCGCGGCACAGGCAGGGTTAGACTGGTTGAAGACATGCGCACCATCGACGTGCAGTACGCCTTAGTACACAGCGTCATCGCGTCCCCATGAAGGCAATCGGGGCTAAGTGCCTTGCCCAAGGACACAACGCGGGAGTGCGAATCAGTCGCTGAAATGGTCACCCATCCAATTAATAACCGCGCTCGACGTTGCTTAACTTCGGTGATCTGACGAGAACCGGTTAACGCGACGCTACCGCGCCATTGTCAGGATAATTGAAGTCTGAAAGGGTTAAATATGGCAATAAGTAATGATTAGGTGGATGAAGAGAAGAAAGAAGAAATTTGTACACAAAATGCAACGCAAGTTAACATTTAGAGTCGTAAGCGGTGATTCGTTGAAATGAGGGAATAGATAGTTTAGCTATTCGAACGTCACGGTTTCCGCTGTGGGGAAGCAGGTGTGACAGGAATGATAGTCCGTAGGAACGTTAGTCCCTCTGGACTATTATTCCGCGGAATTATAGTCCCAGGTCTAACATTCCTAGGAATAGTAGTCCGGCGAACTACTATTCCTAGGAATGTTAGACCTAGGACTATAATTCCGCGGAATAATAGTCCAGAGGGACTAATTTTCCTACGGACTATCATTCCTGTCACACCGGGACGTTCAGACAGCTGAATGAGGAGAAGAGAAGACTTCGCCCTTTGTGAAGAGGATAAGTAACAATAACATTGTTAGAAAACTGTAACAGATCTCAGAACATTCCGTAATTATTTATTTGTTTTAATAGGGGGCGCGGTGGAGTTGCGGTAGCCGGTTCTGGTCAGATCACCGAAGTTAGACAACAGTGAGCCCGGTTAGTCCTCGGATGGGTGACCGTCTGAGCGATCGTTTCGGACTCCCGCGTTGTGTTCTTGGGCAAGGCGCTTAACCCCGATTGTCCACATGGGGGCACGATGACGCCGTGTACTAAGGAGTACTGCACGTTGATGGTGCGGATGTCTTCAACCAATCTAACCCTGCCTGTGCTGCAGTGCGGAGTTACGATGTTGGGGAACTGGCAGCTGCTCGTCGTTGCTCGGCGGTTTACTCCGGCTTACTCCACCCGTAAAACTGTCACGGTCATGATTAGCCATTGTGCATAAGTATGTGACCTTAAACACCAATAAATAATAAATAAATATTTGTTTTTAATAAATAAAGAGTTATTAATGGTTGATTTCATATCAGCCACATCAGCTTCTGACCTTCGGTGTCAGGCTGATATGGTGTTACCTCGGGCTGATATCTCGGCCAATGTGAAACTAATCTGGTAATAACCTAAAATGTGCAACACGCCGAACAATTCACATTCACGAATATTGTCACTTTATCTTTATTTTATACATTCAGAACGAGTAATAGATTTTATGGGGTTTAACGACTCTTTTGTGTTGGCGAGTTTGACCGGAGGGGTAAGCCGGACTACCAGAAGAGAACCATAGCGCAGCGGCAGCAACTGTCAGGCATGTCAACGTACTCCATTGGTTGAAGGCAAGTGCACTATCGACGTGCAGTATGCCTTGGTACACAAACGCCACCGTGACCCCACGTGGGCAGTTGGGGTTAAGTGCATTCCCCAAGAACACAACGCAGTTACCCCTGGTGTAGGCTGAACCGTGGACCTTTCGGTTTGAAGTCCAATGCCGTAAGCACTGAATCACCGCGCTCCCTGTTCGTTATGTGTCTCAACTTGCATTCTTGACAATATGATGTATTGGTGTTCAACCCGTTCCTTGTCAGTGAGATATTTTCAGTAATTATGACACTTGAACCAAACACGCAGACTTGGTATACTGGGTTCTCGTAATACAAACGTTGGGCTGTACCAACATTGAGTGTCGCTTTGCAATGTTTGGCTGTTTTGTCTGTAATTCTCTTCCGACTGACGCTGCTTGACGCAATTGTAAATTATAACATTTTACCAAGAGTCAAGTGAAAACTTAGTGGTTGAATCAATAGCGCGTGGATAAATTATTAGTAAAACATGGTCGGCTCGATATTATAGACAGTAATAACAATTACATGGTCCAACAACTGCGAAGGGAATTACCATTTCAACACTTCAATATTGCCGACGTAAGCAATAAACGACAATAAGCAATAGATATTCTGCAGATTGGAGGACGCACAGTCTAAGGCAATTTGGAATCATTACACGTGCGTCTTGGCTAGATTTCTTTTCCCAACTTGTGTTGAATGTGCCATAGATTTGCAGGTCATATCATTTAAACTGTGAAGCATGCAGGGAGTATCTTCTTGGGGGAGGAGGGTGTGACGACACCCCCCAAAATTTCAGTTCATGGGTGTCGCCGAGTATAGGTTGGGCAAGGAATTATCAAATATCAACTTGGGCAGACGTCCTTGCTTATCTAACGAAAATATACTCACTGTTTAGTGTACTTAGTTGGGCAAATTCTCTTGCTTGTCCGGCAAAAATGTACACAAACTCTTAAATCAGTTGAGTTAAAATTAACACAAATCAACTGGGTTGAGTGAATATGAAACCAATTGGGTCCTCATTCACTCAACTCAGTTGATTTGGGTTGATTTTAACCCAACTGATTTTAGCGTGCACATTAGAACGTACAATAAATGTCCGACTAAATATATTGGTAGAATTCTACATTCAGGGAGAGAGCAACTAATAACAAATGTTTTTATGACCATAATCTGTTGAACGCACACAGATGGTCGGGCACCTCTATCTAGCTGGTATGTAATTGACAGCACTGTCATAGAACTTGAATAAATTATCTGCCATGTAAATATTTTATCAATAGGAAGTATAAACAACCATTAGGGACGTTCCGAATAGTTGTGCGATATAACCGAGCCGTCGGGTTCCGACGCTTTACACCCCCTCCCCACCCCCTCCTCAAAAACAATTGTTAATAACTGTATAAATCTCTCCGGGAAGTATGGCAAATTTTGAGTGTACGATAGCACCTTTCGAAGTAAAGCAACGATATATGCCATACATATTACACATCAGTGGGTGCATTTTCTCCAAGCACAGAGTATTTTTGTTTTGTTAATATGATGCCAAGAACGTGTAATCTCAGGGGCGTCTCTAAAGGAGAGTTTAGTGGAGTGTGTCCACCCCCACCCCACCCCCCACCCCCATTTTTTTTTCAGTTGGAACCTTTTCATCTGTATTGGAGTCTTCGATATCGATTTTCTCTTGCTTGGAATCATGAACTTTCTTACGAGATTAGATTTATGGTTGACTTATACCACACGCACAGATGCCAGATGCTCATACAAATTGAGGTCTGTAGTACCTGTCTCCGACTGTTGTGGACCTAGCCTGACCAATTTGGATTACCGGTACGATACGTGTTAATTAAATAAGTCACGACTACTACGTATATATTTTATATTTATACCATGATTACCTTTTCTACTATATATAAAAAGCGGATGATATAAATTTTAGCTTTACACCACAACCGTGGTGAACACGCCAGCAATGTGATTTCAATAGTTAAAATTTATACCTACAGTGGAACTACATCCAAGTTGACCTCGCCTTGAATGCAAACCTGTCTAAATTTATCACTCGTCGCCTCGTGAAGAGTGAAATGAAACCGGCAATTATTTATTACGTTTCCAAATAAGTTTACCTCATAAGATACTAAAATTTAACAAACATGCGTTGTCTCATGTTAATAAAGCATCCATAACTCGAAATAAGGATGTTATTATGTTATTAAAATGAAAAAGGCCCCGTGATTTGTACGTTTCTTTTTCCATTTCGTTTCTGTGGTAAAACTGACAGCGGAAGTATCGCCCACCGGTGCTCATGTAAACAAAAACATATTCGCACTTATGTACGTCTGCTGCTTAGTAAAACCTAGAAAAAATAATAGCGACTCTTAATAATCTTAACGATCATGGTATAAATAAAATATACCCAAAGTAGCTTGGTGTACCAAATGTTCACCACTCGTGGTGAACATTTGGTCCACCAAACGACTATGGGTATATTCTATATATCGACAAATAAATTAAATTTGAAAGATGTCCTGAGTCTTTTAATTATAATCCCCGACTGACTGATATTCCAACTACACCATCAAAACATGCCTTCAATAAAGCCACGCCTTGGTGATGTAGTTGAAATATTTGATCAGCCGGGACTTGAGCTGTCACAGTTTTGACAAATCCGGTATACTGCCCCCCCCCCCCCCCCCCCCCCCCCCCCCCCCGCTTACTCTTCGCGATCCCCGCTGGTCTGAATGTAAAGATGCAACTATGTCATGAAAGGTTCGGGCCTGACAGTGTGCAAATCATTATCCTGTATGAGACACTCGGGCTTGGAGGTCAGGTTCGACTGAAGCGGTTAATTGGAAGCGATAATCGAAACTGGGAGAAGCCTATCATTTTTTTCCCTGTACAAGTTAATCGATTTATAGTTTCTATACTACTAATTGAATCCTACTGTGACTTAGTAGTTGTAACCCACTCTTCTTGTAACAATATTATTATATTATTTTACCATCTACCATTTATTTTGGAGCGTTCAGTAAAGGTTTCGAAGTTTTCTAGTCTCTTACCTCATACAGTACTGTGATGACAAAAGCAGAAATGGCTCAGTATGCATATTGACGCTAAGTCCACAATGGTGGTCGAAAGCAGTAGTACAACGGCCGTAGTATCGTTACAATTGGGAAGTAGATTTGATTCGAGATTCGATTCGGTTTCAAACCCTTTTCCTGATTCGATTCGAAGGAAAAATCGCGACTCGCCGGACCCTACCATGTTGTGTCTGTTGAAAAGGAGAAGTAACAAAACCAGGACATTTTATATTTAGCGCACAGGTGCGTGAGTGTTGCTTCAGATATGTGGTGTGTGACTCGCCCAACCAATATTAGGCATTCATTTGAAACATGAATTTATTTATTTATTTATTTATTTATTGGTGTTCAACCCAACCCAACATCAGCAGCTACGGCTATATCGTGAGGATAGGGACACCTGTTGGTTTAGTTTAATCCTTTACCCAACATAATGGCCAAAACTGGCCAGCGTTATTCACAAAAATCGCCTATCAATTTTCATTATTTGTTTTTCAATTTTTGTCTCAAAACACAGGTTATGCACCCTCTTTGGAACGAGCTCGTCGAGCTCGTTCCAAAGAGTTTCATAAGCTATGACTTTGAGACAAAAAATGAAAAAAAATAGTTATTCAAGAATTTTGTTTGCAAGTGTCGTCTGCTTTTCATGTTAGGTAAAAGGTTAAACATATTTTATTTACCAACATCACGTGTAAAAAGGATGTCACCTGTAGATACAAACGTCTCTCCTGGAAATTATTACAAGAATCTGCAGGAATTATAAAAATACTGATGGCGGAAAATAATTATAAAAACAGGAGATATTGGTAAATTGAGACAGAACAGAACCAAAACCAAAGCACTTCATATTGCCGTTTTTAAAGTGTACAGTTGTTGGTAGCTTATTGATAGAGTATGTAGAATATTAATTCTATTGTCGGTCTTTGACGTCTTTGACATTGCCTTCTTGTTTTCCTTTTAATTTTAGTTGAGAGTTGTTGCGTAAATTGACAGAACGCGATGTGTGTTTGAATCGATGGGTGTTTTACACAACGAGTTGGAATGGCGAAGTCACATTTCGGGACAGCCGTAGGCGAAAAATGACTACGCCATTGCAACTCGTTATGTAGAACGCCCACCGATTCAAACACACATCGCGTTCAGTGTTTATTACACATCCCATGCATTAAAATTCATTTACGTAAACAAATTTGAATACCAATGTTTAAACCCAAAGGAGAAGAGTCCGTTTCTTTTGTTTGAAGCTGTACTGATCAAATAGATCTATAAAAAGCAATCAAAACAACCTTTTGGGAACCAGTCTAAATTACATTCGTTATCTTTTCTATTGGGCGTGTTTGTTGAAATTCGTATCGCTGTTTCTCTTCGATTGGTGTCCATTCACGCCTAACCATTTGGTGGCTATTACTTTTAGTAAAAATACAAGTACAAATTTAGTCAGATTTGCAAAACAGCTGGGAGAAATGTTTTTAAAAGAAGTTCGAAGCATGTCAGGATGTCCGAAGATTTACAGAAATGAAGCTGAACAATTTAGATATCTGGGGATCCCCAGAAGAGATGGCCACGGGACTGGGTTAATGTTGTGATTGGAAATGATTGTATTTTTTTAATATTATCTCATTATAGATGGTCATGGGACTGGATTAATGTTGTGGTTGGAAATGATTGTTTTTTTTAATATTATCTCATTTTTGGTTAACTAATATTTTATGAACCGACTTTATTTTGCTTTGGACAGTTTTATTCTCACCCTACGCGACAGACGATTGATAATTGTACGACGAAATTTGGAAACTTTTCGAAGCGTAACTGGCGACTCGATGGGAAAGAAACTAGTATAACGGTGCTGGTGAAGAAGTTCCGTCTTGCACATCAACAGTTGAATTCAGAAACATTTATGTCATTGCAACGATTCCGTTAAATACAAGGGTTTAAAGTTTAATGGATGTGTAATAAAAGGCTGGAACTTAACCACTAGCCAGAATTTGTTCGCAACCATTAGACTGGTAACAATTTTCTGTGCACTCTCGAGTAGATGTAACAAGACAAAGCAACTGGACAAACTGTTTTTGCTTCCGAATGAATATTACAACGGCGCACCTCTTCAGAATAAAAAGTATTCCAAATCCTTTTCTAACACGAATAACAGACGACATTCGCGAAAACAGCTATTGCATTCCTTCATATTTTCATTGTTTGTCTCAAAAAGAGAGCTTATGTCACCTGACAATTTTGAGTCATTGGAAGAGATTTACAGGAAAGTTAGCTCCCCATTTATTTATTTATTTATTTATTTATTTATTTATTTATTTATTTATTTATTTATTTATTTATTGGTGTTTAAGGTCGCATACTTATGCACAATGGCTAATCGTGACCGTGACAGTTTTACGGGTGGAGGAAGCCGGAGTATCCGGAGAGAACCACCGAGCATCGACGAGCAACTGTCAGCTCCTCAACATCCTAACTCTGTTGAAGCACCGCTCAAGCAGGTTTACAGCGGTTGAAGACGTTTACTATCGACGTGCAGTACGCCTTAGTACACGGCGCCATCGTGCCCCCATGTAGGCAACCGGGATAAAGTGCCTTGCCCAAGGACACAACGCGGGGCGTCCCGGACGGAGATCGAACTCGGGACCTCTAGCAAAGAAGTCCAACAGTAACTTCCCATAATTTTGTAAACTTGTCAGTTGGTTTAACACAAAGGGTATGAGAATTTCTTATAAAAGAATGAAATTTCGAAATGTTAGCGAAGCTGTATCACCAGTGTGTACATCATATCGTAAACTTCGGGGTTTTTTTTCCTATTGAGCAGAGTTAAAAAACAGAAGCTGCTTTTTACAATCTTTGTCCTAATCAGTTTGAACATTTGACTATTATTCTCTGCATACACTCATTTAAAATTAAGAAAACGGCGTTTTCACTATCTTTTGATGTTCTGTTACTTTTTTTCTGTTCATTATATCAACAGTGTGCGCATCATGACAAATAATACAGACAGTGTCCTTTCCTTTAACCCTTTACCTAACATGAAACGCAGACGACACTTGTGAAAAAATCTTGTACAACTAATTTTGTTCATGTTTTGTCTCAAAAACATAGGTTATGACCCCCTCTTTGGAACGAGCTCGTTCCAAAGAGGAGTCATAACCTATGTTTTTGAGTCAGAAAATGAAAAAAAATAATGAAAATTAATTGGGGATTTTTTGTGAATAGCCATGGCCGGTTTATGACGCTACGTTAGATAAAGGGTTAATATAAAAGTCATGGAGGTAAAATATGCTCATTTTTTTTCCTATAAAATAAAAACTAGCAAACTCCTGTAAAAACACACTCGCTAAACAGAGAGCCAAAGTGGGTATTTACTTGGTTCCTTATAATTAGCTTCCTATAAAAGCCAGGGTTTCCTTCTGTAACTTTTAATAAATGAAAACAACAGACATCTCCGTGAGCTGTCTGTTGATTTCATTTATTAAAAGTAACACATGAAAACTTAGCTTAACTGTCTACTGATGGTATAGGTGTTTCCTCAACAATTACATTCTTCTTAATTGAACCCGACTCGCCCGTAGTAATATTTGGGGAGATAACTTCATCGAAAGTCGGATTTTCACGATTAGACAAGTCAGGGATGGTTGGATGATTAATGGGCTCCTTCCAATGGGATGTGTGGTGTGTGTGGTGGGGGGGGGGGGGCGGGGGGGGGGGCGGGCGGGGGGGTGGGGGGGGGGGGGGCGGGGGTTGTAAGCTTTTTTTAATTTTTTGGGTCGCCAAAATTGGAACAAAAAAATAACATTTGAATGGTAACTTTTGTTAATACCCCGATAGCATTTGCAGTAAATTACACTTGTTTGAAAGCAAAATGTGAGTTTCTAGCACTTTCCTGGTTGGATTTTCTACAGCTTCCCTCTCCGATATTTGTGACAAAAATTAATTACATCTCTGTGCCCCAATAATGCACTCACGTGCGCTCGAGAACCGCACCCCCCAATTAGGCGTCTCTAAACTATTCTGAGTGTGACCCCCCCCCCCCCCCACACACACACACACCACACACACCACACACACTCACTCACCCATGGAATATACATCCCTGATAGTACAAAATATTAGTCCTTACCAGATCATCAGCAAACTTCCAATTGTTACTTGTAGTTAAGTTTGCCGTAGCCGACGTGAATTTTGACAACACAACAAATCCTTTCCCTTTCGTTGAAGTTTATAGATCTGCACAGGAACTCTCTGCGGCACAGTTTGATACACCTGAAAATATTATTTGTGGCGCGCTCTCCAAACAGGACCATGTAAGGATCACCCTCCAGGTACGCACCCATCGTAATATTCTCGACAAATGTGCGAAAGTCCTACAAAGATGCAACAGCGCCACGACACCAAGTCCAGCTACAATACGTTTCACCATCATCATATTTGTTTGCTGAAAATAAAATACTCAGGAAACACGAGCTGCCCTTTTATACAGGTGAAATTGTCGATATTGGTCATTAGAAAAATTGACACTTGAGAATTATTCCTTCGGGTTGTTTTTGTCGTCATGTATTGATTTTCCAGGTGTTTTGGATTTAAACGATATGATTCCTTATCACACTGAAACTTCATACTCTCTGGGAGTCAAATATCATTTAAAAAGTCAATGTTCGTGCTTACTGGTTAAGTTCGAGCACACACACCGTAGCCCACCAATGGCGCCAGAAGCAAGGGGTATGGGGGTGCCGCCCTCTATCCCGAAGTTAGGGAAGGAAAGAAGCATCGAGCACTAGTGGATGTTTTTTTTTACTTCCCTAGCATTGTAACTGAGAAACTCTCCGAGTATTCGCTTCTAAAGTACTTTCCGTGTGCCAATGCCAATGGGCTATCATGTATAATGGCTGAGGTGGGTCGATAATAACAAACAAGGAAGGTATTACAGATGACGCCCTGTTGCACCCAAGGAACGAAATATAATTTCAGTACTATTGTGAGTCACATTACAATTTATTATAGGTTACAAACTCCCAGTCTTAACTCTGATCTTTTGTCGTGTGACTTTTTTTATACAGATTTCACAACTTCCTAGGACGCTTAGAAACTATCAGCCGATCCAGTAGAAGTAAGGTTCCATTTTTTGGTCTTCCAAGACTTTTGAATCGGCCTGAGAATTCAGTACCGCATGATCTGGGGCGATTAACACCCCAAAATATACGCGCTTGCGCGCTAAATACAATTCACTGGGTTAGTTTCCAGACTCTGTCCGACACTTTTTTACAACTGGGTCTCAAGACCGATTTTTACAAGCAGTGTTTTCATACAATGACTTAAGATCACAATTAAATAAAATGTTAACTATTCGTTGTCCTAACATGCCTTATCACCTTTGTCGATTGCTCGAATAGAAGTTACTTCAATTAATATTAACAGTTTGTGATCCAGCTAATTATATGACGGCGATTTTTCCCCGGCGACAATATTTCACGCTCCCCGAAGCTGGTGACTTTTGCCATCACTGTTATGCAAATCAGGTATTAATATGTCCGAAACTCCAAAACAATGAACAAAATGATTTGTAATTATTTTAATTATCCAATTTTCTCAGATAAAAAGCTTCCTACAATTTTCTTAAAATCCCCCCCCCCCCCCCCCCCCCCGATTCAGTCGTCTGGAATATATCAGTTGGTTGGAAAAGCGAACCTTATGTTCGCTTTTCTGATCAACTGAAATATCTCAGTCGACTTAATCTAAACACAGGCGCTAGACTATCTTCAGGCCACAACAGCGTCGGCTTCCTTACAAAATTGGCTGGCAGCATGATAGCTTGCTTCTGGTCGAAAGAAGTTGGGGGTAAAATAGACATTAGACGCTCTTAAATTCTGCAGTAATCATTTCAACGAGAGGCTGGGGAAATGCGAAGCAAATTTAACTATTTCATTGTCAAGGCAAAAACTGGGAAACTATAAAACGCAGATTTCTTTTAGGAGTTCATTTCATGTCATGATGTTACAGGTGCGTCACTGCTGGGAAGAATAGTAGCGGTCTGGGTATGAGGGACATTTATTAACAAACTTGGTTGGTCAGGAACTCTTAGCGTTGCAAATTGGTCGCTTTGTGTGCCAGCGTAACGACGGTTGGAGCCTCGGCTCCCGCACTATTCTCTAGATCTTTTCCATTAGGCGACACTCATTCTCAGCAGTTGATAAAATTGTAGATGCTGTAGTGAACCACTATGGCTGTTTCAACCGCCCTGAGATGGAATCTGGATGAGATTCACAGTGGGTTCTGAAAGAACGCGATAATAGGTGTAGCGGAGTCTGAGTTGAACTGCCAAACCTTGAACCACATCTGCAGAACCCTTCTCCTACAGCAAAACATTCAAGTGCCTCACATGAGACAACTATGTGGCACATGGAATAATTCGAAATCTTCGTGCATATTCCATGTGTACAGACCCTATCGCAACATCTGAGCATAGATTTAGCATTTCGAGTTACATACCCTAGCAAAACACCAAGTTGGCTCAGGTAGCATAACCGAGTGGCACATTACAATCCAAAGCCCCTCTACATATCTTCACCCCCCCACCCCCTAACCCCACCTCCTGCAACATATGAACATATAGTTTTACCATTTCGAATTAAATTCTCTTGACGCCTTTCGCAAGAAACTGTCTAACAAAACACCAAAGTTAGGTAGGTAACAATGCTAAGTGGCAAATATTAAATTCAAAACCTTCTTCGTGGACATGTACAGCATGGGTTTGGCTTTTGAATTACATACCCTAGAAGCCTTTCGTCGGAAACACTCTAACACTACACTAACGTGGCTGAAATGGTACAGCCTAAACTTTGTGGCAGGTGGAATATCGGAAATCGTGGTGCACATATACAGGCCATTTTGAAACACCTGCGCATGGTTTGGAGCACTTCGATTTACATATCCTAGAATTCTCTCCCTGGAAGCGGTATAAGAAAACACAAA